>VXAB01006289.1:321896-391885 GCA_013399175.1 Odontophorus gujanensis
AAAAAAGCAAGAGGCCAAAATCCTGGGAGTTTCCTGTGGGTGGAAAACGGGGTCAATTCTGTAAATACTAAGATTGGGCTAGTGGAAATTTCAAAGAAGTTGGCCATATTATAGAAATGTGAAATCTTTCTAATGAAGTCAATCAGAAATGACTGCACAAATTTGACTCCCCAGAAAGGCATTTACCCTAATTAGTAAGATAAACCAATAGGTAGTCAGCTATTTAAATGACAGCTGCAAATCAAAATGGGCCCTGCCAACTCCCTCATAGGGTCAGCTCTGACCACCCATGAAAACTTACCTCTTTCATCTTCTTTACAAGTGGGAGGACTGACACATGGCTGTAGCTAATGCAGCCAACCATAGAATCCTCAGTGCTTGCTGCCAGGACTCACCGCCATCAGCTGCCCAGTGCAATCAGGCAGTAAGTAGGTTTATAAACCTATTAAAACTGCATAAATGTTATACCTTGTAATCTATTAAAATCAAAATAAACAGGAAAGGAGGTCTGAGAGCCAGTTTCTTCAGAGAAAAATGTAATGCCAATTATGAGGTTTCCAAATATTCCAGCTTTTTTGGGGGGAGGTGAAAGGGACAAGACTTAGGGTTGAGCCATTAAAAAAGCCAGTTGGTAGTATTAAACTCTTGCTTGAGGATTTATAAGAGGACCAGAAATTCACTCCAGGCTGAAATTTACAAACCCAGGCTTGGAATCATTAAATAAAAAAAAAAAAAGGAAAAAAGGAAAAAAAAGTCATATATGCAGAAGAAAAAACAAACACAAAACAGCGACTTCATATGATTTTTGGCACTTTTTCAATGCAAAAATGGCTTATATTTTTTTTAAGTTTGAGGCTCATTACTATGAACTACTTTTGTAACTAAACCTGGGACAACATTATTTTTATAATGAATTACCAATAAATCACTATCACTGAATCTTTTTAAAGCTTTTCAGTATGAGGAGATATCATAGTTTTCAAAGGAGCATCAATGCTCTGACTTACACTCAAAAGACAGGAAATTAGGGGTGGAAATTTCATCTGTGAGCCACAGAGATGTATAAAAATGCTTAAGAAATTAACAGCGTATGTTAAGGATGCAACGTCAGCCCCATTTTTATCCATAACTTCTGCCTTCATTAGTTTTGTGGGTTTAAAACGGCCATTTAAAAATAAAGGCAACACAAGTTTTTGTGACTTAATTGAGCACTCCTTAAAGAGAGATATTTCAGTGTTTGAGAATGTTAATGTCTTTCCAAAATAAGCTGTGTGCTGCTGCTACTTAGCTCTATTTCCCTTGCACCCTAAGGAGTCTATTACCGATGGAAGCCATTTCTTCTGCTAAATCCTGCCTGTGAATCCTAACAAGAGCTTTAAGCCAGCTAAACAAAGTCTCCTGGGAGACACTACTGCTGCAACAAAAACAGGAGCAAATTTCTTAAAGTGAACTGTAAGCAATTATTAGAGGATGTAGGTCTTGAGAAGAAGAGAAAACTTGTTACTGGAGATGGAACAAAAAGCTGAATGTAAGCAGAGACAGCACATGCCTGTCACCCCTGAGGGAATGGGGGGAGGCACAGAAAATTATCTGCTGCATTTCTGCTTCCCACCACAATCACAAATGGACAGAGTTCGCAAATAAATACGTTGCCTACCTCATTACCTGAGAAGAGCCTTCAAGAATACACTTTTTCACTGCATATTTCTGCTAAACACACCATTTGTTAATAATCCCATTCATGCACAAGAAAGTGGTGTACATGTGTGTAACGGTTGCAGCATGTATGTGTGTCAACTTGGAAGCTGCTCAGCTCTGAGAATTTGGCCTGTAGTCCTTTGGCATAGATTTTTACTGCAAGTTTTAACATTCTCTGCAGCCAAACTACCTCAAACTGTTTCTTATCAGATTTCATAAGCTAAATGGGTTCAAATCTGGTCAACTTGTGGATGGGAGATAATTATTTGAAATTACACTTTGCTAAAAAATGACAGCAGCAGCTTAACAACATCAGACAATGGTTGGACATACTCTCTAAGGACATACACAGAGATAACTGAGGTTCAGGCCGCTTTATTCAAGACAAGACCACCAAATCTAGCAAGGCCAAGGCAAGTAGCAAGCCTAAATGGAGGACATTAATTGGAAAATGGGATCCAAAAGGTTCCCAGTTATTACGTTGAGAAAAAATGGCAAACAGCCATAGATAGGACAGCTATTCTCTGCTGAGGGACACGCAGATATTTGTATGCCATCTCATCAGCTTTTAAGGCATGGTTTCTCTCTGCCTTTTGAAATGGAACCATCCTAGACTTACAACTAGTGCACCAACAGTAATGCCAGAAACAGCTGAATTTCAATACCCATACAAAGTACTGAACAGCAGATCAGAGATAATGTAAGTAACACTATAATGATGAATAAAGTTGTAAAAGCAATCCTGTTTCTTTTTTGATGAAGTACAGGTGCAAAGGATGATGAGGAAAAGATTATTTTGGATTACAGTAGTTAACATCAACCCAGATGACATTTTCCTAGTCTCCCTTCTGCACAGGGAGGAAGAAGAGAAACTCAGCCACAACAGGACTCTGAGCATGTGATCTACATATCAGAGAACCACAGCACAGTTAGGGTTGGAAGGGACCTCTGGAGGTCATCTGATCTAACCTCTCTGATCAAGCAGGGAACACGTAGTGTATACATGCATGTATGTTATAACTATCACAGAGAACAAAATCCTATGCCAAGAAAATGCTAGGAGAAATTCTGCAGTTATCAGAGAAATTGCAATGCTTATTTTAGGTCCAGACGAACTTGTAAGATGGTAAAAATGGAAATTCTGAGGTGAAAAATTTCTGCTGAAATATAACTCAATTAACTTTTTTTTTTTTAAAGGAACCAAACATCTTCAAGGAAGAATATCTGTTTTATATGTTGTTTGTGCTACCAGGATATTCCAAATCCTAACCTTGCAATATGGCTCCAAGGGGAAACTTGTAATACAGAATGCAGAAAGTGGAAGCTGATATTATTTATAACCTGGCAAGGAGGACTCAGTTAGCTTATAAACTCACTTAGCCAAAACAAGCTGATTCTCCTAACTGCAGGTAAAACAACATTCTGAATAACTCTAAAAGACTGAAAATTTATATAAATAACAAAAATAGAACTATTTTACTATAAATTTTCTTTAGTGTTTAATGGAGTGTATTTCAAACAGCAGATAGTTATACAGTGGTCTTGACAGACATTCTAATTTATGCTTCCTGACCACATCATGAATTAGCCTACTCATTAGAAGCTGAACAAAACAAAACAAAAGGAAGGAGGAATTCCTTTACGTCTGTATCAAAGGAAGTGAGCCAATTCATAATTAAGAAAAATTTACTTGTTAAACTTTCTGTATTACTTTCAGACTTCATTGTTTAGCTGTACTCAACATGCTTCCCTTTTCCATACCCAGGAACACACTGAACAAACCATTCATTTCAGAACTTAAGAGAGGGTGATGCATGGACTGCTACACCTTTTTAATTTAATCATTAATACCAAAATGTTAAATAGCTTATGCAAATGCATGGCAATGCAATTTATCAAAGCAGGGATACTGACACTATTTCTTACTAAGAGGAATATGTTGGTTCTATTTACTACAAAACATTGTAGCAGACCAACCAAAAACATTTAATCTGTGGTATGTCTGAGACTGCCTAAAAAACTTGCAGGATAGGACCATTGCCATGACAACAAACTGAAGGTCGAAGACTTTGTTTGGAGAAGGAAGCCCTGCGTAGACAGGAGGGCACTGCTTTGTCCAAAAGTTCCCTGATTTGCTGCAGAAGTTTTGACTGCAAGCTTGTTTATGGCAAACTTACTTACTGCAAACTTGTTTGTTGTATTTGTACATTAATGCCTCCAAAAACGAGAAGGTGAAAGAGTGTTCATTCAATAAATATTCTCAAAAGCCATACAGAAAAAATGCAAGCTGAGTTGGGGATAAGCAAAACAGTATATGCCTACCTGTTGGAGTACTACTACGAAACGAAGAGGAAGGAGTGATTGGAGGGGTGACAGGAGGAGTAAGGCTTCCACTGCTGTGGCGAGGTGGAGTGGATACATTCCCACGGGACACTGTGCTTGACAAAGTCAAAGAGAGTTTCGGCTGAATCTTCTTCTTCAAAGACTCTTGCTCACGTCGAGCTGCATCAGTCATAAACCTAGAACAAGGACAATCGTGAGGATGAGAGATTTCAAATACTGTCAGCAAGAAAGCTTTAGGTAAAGCTCTCAATGACCAGCTGGAGTTTCAAAATAAGCCATGACAAATTCCCCCAAAACACAGAGATTTCAAGACTACAAACTTCTCCATCAACTTTCTCGTTTTCATGTAATTCATATTAGCCACTTACATCATGCACAAATGCACAGGCTTTTTAAATCTCCAACCAAAGATCATTATTGTAGATGATATTACAACAACTAAACTTAATCCCTCTGTGAAAAAGTAGCTGAGTAGCTCTAGGGGACATAAAACTAAAGTCAGATATATTGAACAGGAAGGTTAAAGCAGTATTGTGAATTACAACGTGTAGATGCATCATTTCCAACTTAGGAAAATCACATTTTTTATTCTAAGAGTTTTAGACAGCAGTGTCAGGAATAAAAGACATCCAGTTAAATTGTAACTCCTCAAATGGGAATTCCCAACTCTTGAAAACCAAGTTAGACCTCTCTGTAGTGCTTTGGTATGTGCTGTGGAAAGGTTTAATGCAACTCAAAGTTCATCTTTGTGGGATGCTAATAATCCTTTCTGGATGGTCCTGTCTTTTACGTCAAGGTATAAACTATGTCTGTCTGACTTCTTAAGATCATCTAGTCCAACCATCGACCCATATCCACTATGCTCACTAATCCATGTCATTCAATGCCACATCCACATGCTTGAAGGTTTCTCTGGCTTCAGAGAAAGCCAGTTTTTAACCAAGATCCCAGGTTTAAATGATGAGCTTACAACCTTGGCAAATTGTGAAGGGTGTATTCAGATAAGTGAGAACTTCTGTTGAGCCTGTATGTTGCAGTTGCCCTGGAGCCAGCTGTCACCTAGATACTCATATTTGCAATCCAGTAAGGAAATAGAATGACAAAAATTACCAGCAATTATTTGTATTGGACTAAGTAAGGGCAACCTGGCTTTCTTCCAATAGTCACGCTCTCCTCAAAGAAGTCTAAGAATGAGGTAGACTCATGGGTGGAAGTAGCACCAGAGAACAACTCTTGTGGAGGAAATACTGAGGATGCTGAGTTGTTGCATCAGCTGCAGGTGGCAAGCAGAGGCGCTGGGTACCTCTGTGAGAAGAGGTAACCTACCACCCTATCAAGTTCTTCGTACACAGTAAATCTATTTCCCACCAAATGTCCTGCAGCGTGATGTGACACATGCCAAATATTTTAGAAGACATGAAAGCAGCCCCTGATCAACATCCCAAAACCAGCACAGAGCTGGCAGATGCACAGCTAGCAGCAGGCCTGAGAAAAGGGATCACACCAGTCAGCATGTGAAGAAGCAGACTACAGGCTGGCTGGACAAACCGATTCTGCAGATCACAGTACTGTAATGATTGCACATACAATGACAGAAAGCGGGAATGCACACGTAAGAAGCAGAGCTGCCAGGGCCATCACTTTGACCATCAGGTCACCCTAGGTCTCACAGCAATACATATTATATACCACAAAGTCTACAAGACGGTGCTGCAAGACAGTCTGATCGCTTCTGCAGACTCAACCAACAATTTCAATTAATGTGAACCACTATATTCATGGAAACCCAACATTCTGTGACGGCTTGCTGTTTATGAATATATACCAGATAGTATTTACGGAGAGGTCTCTAAGACAAACTGCTCTTGGGGAACAGTGAGAGATGCATAAAGAATTGGAGGGGAACTATAAAAAAACAAAGAAAAAAAAGGGGGCTTTTAGACATGTATATCGAATATGAAATAAAAAATTGGCCCTATCTCCTGCTCATTTGAAAAAGTAATTGAGGTATTGTAACACAGCAGCATAAAAATTCAAGTATTCTTAGAATATTAAAGATGTATCTCATCCAACCATGCCATGAAGGCATCAAAAAGTGGATCTCTGCCATGATACATACCATCAACACACAATCTGCAGATATTAATAAACAGGTATATGACATGACAGCTTATCTTCTTTGTAACAGAGCCAATGCATCATGTCAGACACAGATATGGCATTTTTATTAAGTTAATATTTAAAAAGAAGATATCCACATTAACAGTTCAGTTTTAAATTTCTTTTCTCTCAACAGGGGTAGAGATATTATTAGCAAAACAGTCCCCAGATAGAATTCTAAATTTCATTAAAGAGAAAAATAAAAATAATAAAATGGCAATTCCGTACACATTTACTTTCTGCTAACCCGGAAAGAAATCTTGTTGAAATAGATTAAATAAAACAATTTTCGCATGTTATATTATATTTGTGCTTAACGACGGTTGTGCCCTTCAAAGCCTATAATATAAACATTTTAATGGTGGCTACAGAACACCATTTCTGACTAAAGCTTTAATTTTCATGTTGAACATACATTACGGCATAAAGTGCTCCGAAATGAAACAGTTATGGTTGAATCTTGATCTTACATGACTGCACACAATTTTCTCTGCCTTATTTAAATGCACAAGATGTATGGGAATCAGACAACAGACTGTAACTGAAAGAGGCTGCCTTAAGACTACTCAGGCTATATCTCACCTTGCTTAATAGTCTCTCTCATTATCTTCTGATCAGTCCTGTCTTCTTTCTGAGTCAGTCTCCCTCTGTTGTTTCCAAGTGCTAGCCTCAACTCCAGCATCTTGCTATTCAGTGCCACCACTACACAGATTTTATAGTCACTGCTCCCCATTGCACAGGATTCTGTTTGCACCTCACAGTCGTCTCCCTCTAAGCCCAGTATACCACGTAGGTACAGTGGAACAAGGACAATAATTGTTCAATTCCCAGTCACTCACTGATCATATTTTGACAAGCATAGGGTTTGTGTGTTCTTCTTATGGGTGGTTCACTGTATCAGGGAGGAGCCCAGAACTTAGAAGAAAAATATCTTTTACCCATACTTTCTCTCCCCTCTCCCTTTCACTTTCTTAATAATTCAAATCTCTGCTCCAAAACACATAGGTGCAAGGATTGTTGAACCAATTACTTGCAGCAAACTTCCATAAACATGAGTAAAATACAGCATTTCCCCTTGCATTAATTCCCTGGTATAGTTTTAGTATTTTTATTGAAACTTTCCCAACAAATTTAGCCTGAAGGAGACACCCAGCATGGAAAATTTCAGCCCAAACAGCTGAATGTTGGCAACATAATAAGCAACTGAACAGTCTTATAATGGAAAGTGTTGCACAACCTTCCACATAGGTGGCAATATAATACATCAGCATTAGCTGTTGTTAACAACATGAAAGCCACAAAAAAGCAGGTGACATTCAAATTTAGAGAGCCTTTTAAAATCAAAGCATTGCAATGCGTCTAAGTTTTTCTCCTCCCAAGCTCTGCATCTCAAAAAACAGCCCTGAAATCAAGAGAGAACAGAAGAACATACGCGCAGAAATTTCCGTGAGCTAAATATACTAGCATGTTCTGTTTCAAGATCATGCCCCTATCATGACTCACATCATGATGTCAGAGTTATTTTATCATAAAACTCTTACAATGTTCAATTCTGAGACAGTTTAAGCACTCATATACACAGATGGAGGGCAATGGCATCATAAAAACAAACTGTCCTACAGAATGTACCTTCATACTAATGTCATGGTCATTAAGGTAGAAGACACACTTTCCTCCTCTTCCTCAATGTTGCAGGTTGCTGATGCAGGTATATGGTTCAGTGAAGAAATATTGGTGGCAGGTGGACAGTTGGACTGAATGATCTTGGACGTCTTTTCCAACTTTGGTGATTCTATGATTTGGATAGATCACTTTCTGTGGCCACAGACATTTATACAGCAAGGAGATGTGTTATAGCTTCTTTGTGAAACTGAATACTAATTTACTACATTTAGTACCCTCATAATCTAATCTCTACAACATATACTATCAGAGAAGAAGACACAATCACAAATCCATCATTCTCCAGCTATTACATACCCATACAAATTGGGGAGGGGGAATATTTTGAGCTTGCAGAATTAGCAGATTACACTGTGAAGATGCTCACAGCCAGCGCTGCTCCACAACACTGTGTAGTTGCACTTGAGCTTAAAAAATAACCAAAAAAGACCCCAACAAACATAACAGTGGTACCTGACAGTAATGCATATGTCCAACCCTGAGCCACACCAGTGACATGTACTAGCCCACAACATGATAAAGCAGCAAAGCAGAACTAGTTGTGACCCTTTTTCTCATGATCACACAGTTAACTATGGAAAAATGCTGATACTGACATTAAGCTTGTTGTGTTTGCTGAATTTCCTCAGCCTGCACTGGGAAGAGCCTGTCACTTTTCCCACAACAGGAAAAGATGAGGCTAAGCTTCCATCACTTAGGCAGGCTGCTCCTTAACCTGACAGCTGATCAACTTTAATACTGAATGGAAAGAGAAGAAAATAATCTAATGTGTTTTATAGCAGATTTGTACTACTTTTTGTGTATTATACTTGGCTCAAAAGTGGTCAAGTTTACTTAACTGATGGCCACAAAATAGATCAACTACATACTGAAAGCCATACATTAAATTCTCTTGCTCTGCTTTACACCTATGAGAGCAAAGTGCTGGTTACATATCTACTTTTCCCCTTAATCTTATTTCCACTTCTATCTCAAGATTTTTGTGCAATTCTTGGTTTCTGCTGTTCCAAGAGTAAGGAGGAGGTGGGGATGGTAAGTTTAGCTCCCAGGAATCCTCATCACGCTAGTAGGGCTTAGGACAAAAAAGAAAGATAGGCTGGAAGTACCTCGAAAAGGCGTTAGGAGGATCCATCTCTCAGGGCAGGACATGTGAAGACAACTCAGTCAGGTTTGGTTTTGCTAATGCTGGGAAGAGGAGGTAATTATTAAGCTGAACTATTACTGGGTTAAGCAGAACTCTGATGAGACCTAAACTGCGGGAGCTGAGCAGTAAGCTGTCTTGTCTCCTGGGAAAAATGAAAGGTTTTTCTCTACTGAACTTCATGAAACTGAGACAAAGCAAAGACAATCCACGTCCCCAGTAATGCCGTGCACACTATGTGATAATGAGGAAGCGCAGACATGAGCAAGTCTCATACCATCTAATAATTCAAACTGTTTGATGAGCCCCTCTGAGCACTTTCACATGCCATCCTTTGTAGTCTGGGGGAAACAGAAGTATTCTGCAAAAGCGCTAAAAAATCTCTGTTGCTTCACAGAGGCTATCAATCAACTTTTTCTTTAGACATCTTCCAATACAGTTCTAGCAATACCCTAAAAGGAAATACCAGTGTGACAAAGCCCAATTAAGATGCGTGCTTAATCATACATTCCTCCACCAGTATCTGCATTCTGCTAAAACAGATGTTTTATATAGTTACTTTTTGATTGTCTTTTTTTCTGATTTCACAAAAAGCATCCAAAAACGGGGAAGAAAAAACACAAAATAATCCTTTCAAATGATTCCCCCATACCTGTATTTCACTTACCCCAAGCAGACCAAGCACATAATTAAGGAGCATTTCTAAGTTTCAGGACAATAACTCTTTCCAGCTCAAGACACATTACAGAAACACGCGGCATCTGTGTTGGACTTCAGCATGACGTACTCATGAGATCAGGTCTTACAAAAGAATTCAGCATTCCTTCACAGTACTTATTCACACTGATCTATTGGAAGTATTCTATGTCCTAAGTAAGGAATATTTCTGACAAACTGATGACTATCTTAGGCCAGAATCACATTTCTTTTAATTACTGGTATTAATAATTTACTGATGATGCATTTCATTTCCATTATTCAACATGTTGACTCAAGATGTTAAAATTATGATCACCACAAAACATAGCATGATACACAACAGTTTTCTGAATACATGCATACAGGCAGAGGCATTAGAGATTATTATGATTATTTAACCTTTAAAAAAAAGTTAAAAGCAGACTTTGCAAAGCATTTCTTCTGCAGCACTGATAAAAGCACATCATCCAGCCTTATTCATATTGCAGTCAGTAGAGTCAAGGGTGCAACCTCAGGAAATCTGCTCAGTGTGAGCAAAAATTCAGTGTATTTACTTTAATTGTCTGCTCATCACATGTTCTTATGAGACATAATAAAATATCCACCAACTGCATCTTCTGTGCATCTAGCACGGAAAATTGATTCAGAAGACTGAGAAACTTCACATTTAATTTATTTAAGTGGAGCTAATGGTAACATGCCAAATAATCTATTATCACTCCAAATGAATAAAAATAATGCAGCAATTATCTAATCATCCTAAGCTATATACTTGCCCACAGTAAAACTCGTGTTTACACATTTGCTGTTGATCAATACAAGCAGAGTTACAAGTACTGGAAAGGAATTTAGTGTTTCTCAATTTTGTGAATAACAAAAACTTCCATGTGAGTCCTATTTCATATTTCAGTTAATCTAAATCAAACTCTGGACATAAGCCCAACAGTCCCATTTTTCTACATTAACATTTTCTGTTTTGCAAAGATTTACTTTTTCTTTTGCTTTTCTCCCCTCTATTCTGTTAGTTGGACACTTTCCACTAATTCCATTTTATCATCTTTCCACAGGGCACCCAAGTAATCTTTAATTTAAAAAATCAAAACCCCAAAACAGTGTTGTACATTTCCCCACTATAAAAATAATTGTTTACTTAGAAACAAATGTTCCAAACTTTCCAAAGAAGGATTTTTTTGAAGCTTTTTTTTTTTTTTTGTCTGTTTCTTTCTTTTAGTTTGTGTAGGTCATGTAACAAATGCAAAATTCAGGACTATACTTGATTTAAATAATAATCGTAATAATAAAAATATATTTAACATTAACATCGTGAGAAAAAAATGCACACTGCATAGGAAACATGAGAACAGTAATGCAGTCAGGAAAGAGGCAGTCTTATTTTAAATATTTTAATCATACTGAAAGTTTGGTACTTATGCCATAGACAGATGATGGGGACTCAAGGAAGAGCCCAGAAATGCTTTCTGTGTTCATTACAATCAACAAATAATAATTCTATGCTTAAAAAGAACAAAATTAGAAATCATCTTGAGAGCAACAGTAATTCCTAAAAAATGAGAAACATATTTATTTCTATTTCTCTTTCTTTCCCCCCACAATTTTCCCACTTTTTCTGCCCTATATTAAATTGAAAGATTGAGTTACAGAAAGGAGCTATAACTTATCTGCAATTTCCAAATCCTGTAATTTCCATGGAGAGAGGTTGGAAGACAAACACTGCTTGCTACAGTACAGTCACCCCTGTTACAAATAAATTAAGAGTACAGAGTTGTGAAAACCTTCTCAACAATCAGCGTGCTAACTATGCTGTGCTTTACCTCCACATCACGTTGTTAGCTACCAAACTAATTCCAAAGTTTTGTCATTGGCAGAAAAGAAGCATTTGGATGGTGTGAAATGTTTGCAGGCTTTCTCGCATTAGGGCTAGATTTTCACGACGCTGTAGCATCCCTTTGCCTTTGGTGTAATATTGCAGTCAGAAATCTGCAATTTGGTGTAATATATCACTTCAGAAGTCATCCTCCCAGCATTTACGAACTGGTTTACTAGGGCACTTCTCAGCCTCGGAGTTGCTTATGGTCACTGATGAACAAACAAGTCATTGCCTGCTTCCAGTAACACATAGTTCATATATTACTGCTTAATTAATTGTTAAATCTAATTTCACTAATCCTTACAGTTCAGTTCATATCCCAGTTAATATAAAAAAAAGTAACATGACTGCCATAAAATATTAGACGGCTCAAAATGAGAATTTCAGTAGACATCAATAATGTGAAATACAAAGTTTGACTCTAAGAGTTATTCCAATAAGACATATATGTACCTTTAAATAACTTTTTAAAAACACCACTTCAAGAAGGCATGCTGTCACTTGTAAAATTTGCATCACATATACCAAAAGAACAAATTAATTTTCTTAGCGCAAGTAACTATAATGACTGAAGATGATCTCATATGAAAGAGCGAAGGAATACTCTTAACATATCAGGAATTCAATTTAAAAGATTTAAAGATTGCTATTTTTCATTTTTTTTTATTACACTAGTCTGTAGTTTAACATAAACAAAGTGCAAAATTCTTGAAGGCAGGGTGAAAATTAAACATTTATTTTAGTGGAAGGAAAATACAGGGGAATTATATAGTTTTTTTCTTCACTTGTAGAAATGTGAAGCTTCAATGCATTTCCAGTCTTTTAGAAGAAGATGAAAATGCGCTGCTTGTGGAATAAGAAATATGGGGTCTGTATCTCCTAAGTCTGACTCAGATCTCAAAATAGTTCTGCTGTGGGACTTAAGTAGTGTACCAGCCGTGCTCTGGCTCACTGCACAGGCTCAAGTACTGTCAAATTGCCTAGTTCCAGTAGGACATTTTACTTTCAGATGTGCTTAACCTAAAATACTGTATTTTTTCCATTACCGGTCCACCTTCTTTCCTTCTTGAAGAATTTATTATAACTATGTAAATCAACTTCTTGCAGTCAGTCACACAGAAATAAAGATCTGCGTATTTGCGACATCCACTTTTACTGTTGGACTTGGTTTGGTTTTACTGATGCCTCGAAGACTTTAAACTTTAAGAAGCAGGGAGCCAAAATGTCAAACATTTTATTCCTGTAATGTTCCATTTAAGTCATGGTATCCCTGTGTCACTTCACACCAAGTTCCTCTGAGAATTCAAGTCAACACTCAAAGACAGATTCATCAAGGAAGAATTTAAAAATAGATCCTATCACAAAACATTCCTTATTCGCTATGAGGATGTCAAATATCACGGGCATTAATCAGTAGGACTTCAATGTTTTACATGGTATTAATTGGACACACTAACCAACACATTGTTCAGTCTCTCAGAAGTGTGTCACACTGCCAACAGGGGCTCTGCCAGCAGCATCACTACAGTAAGAAATCCAGGATGCCCATTCACAGAAATACGACAAAGATACTCTTAAAACCTATAAAAGCTGGTTGTCTTTCCAATACAAAGACTCCAAAGTCTTTTATGATGCAGTCACTGGTTATTTTTAAACAAACCCTGCATCTATCAGGGAAAACACTGATACAAAGCACGACCCTTCTATTGAGGAGCGTTCTGCTCAGAATATGCAGTCCCAAGCTTAAAATCTAAGCAAAGACTTAGATGGAAAACATTTTTAAAAAATGAGTTATAAATCTGTTTTCAGAGGCCTGGGTGGGGTGAAGCTTATAATGGAAAATTGCAGCAATCTTAACATTAGGAATGTGAAATGTCTGGTCTTAATAAACCAAATTTTCAGATTCTTGAGTTGTTTGGAAGGATGATAGCAACTTGTTAACAACCCACCCTTGCTGAAACGGCAAACTGAACATTCCCGGCGCTTCGAACTGTGAAAGAGCTGATGGGAAAGAATCCTCCCAAATGGTGAGAAACTTCAGGTGAAGGCAGGTAAGGGGAAGAGGAGAAAGAAAACAGCGATAATTCATGATTTTGCTCTTTCATACAGAAGGAAAACGCTTGTTTCTGTAACTACACACTACTTTTAAAATGTACATTTGTATACTTGAGGCTGATTTGATGGGAAGAAGAAATGACTGTCAAAGTTACCAGCTCATTATGGAATCACTGAGTTAGGAAAAAAAAAAGAACCAAGGATACCTAAGAATCAAGGATAATTCCCCACGTCCCATTATTCACCTGTGAGATGGAAGGAGATTTGCATTTTGAAACTTTGCCTCATTCATTTCTCCCACCAGCCTCAGGGCGAGCTATCGCACCAGAACCAGGCGCGTCTGGGAGAGCAGTAAATCCCCCATCCTCGCTGGGTCTAACAGACACCCTCCCACCTCAGCTCGGAGTGAAGCCCTGCGAGGGTGCGGAAGAAGGGCCTGACATCTGAGCGGCTGACGGCGCTGCTTCTCTGGCAGACAGCAGGGAAGTTCCTCCCGCGCCGTTTGATCTGCTTCGCTTCGCCGGCGTTACTGCATAGAGCCGGGTTCTCATTAGGTCGGGAAAAAACAGCGCTGCCACGCAGCCCGCTACCATGGGCTACAAACGTGCCCTGACACAATGACTGAAGAGAAAATAGATGGTGTAATACAGAAAGGCCCGACGCTTGCAAGTGGAAAAAAAGCATAAATGACTATTTTAATTAATTTCCTAATGTAAAACACAGCTGTAGCCATGTTGGCAAATATCACCTGCCCGTTTTTAAGTTTGTTAAATGAAATCATGCTCTTTAATTGGGTCTTAACGCACAAAAGAATGTTTTATTTACTTTTTATTACAATATCAGCGTTTTAACTTTGCTTGCTTGTGCAAAAAGCTTTATAAATTACTTGAATCACTTAAATCCGAATACTATAATCTGCAGTTACAATGTACCAGTTTGAGTTTCAACAATTAAATGCCTTTTTTGTGGACTCCCGCTGCTATGTGAACTAGCTGTAGGCTATTAAAATAATGAGTCCGGACTGAGTCATCTGATCTCAGGCTTGGTGCAAAGCCTAAGGAAAAGGCCCGAGCCCACAATTCCCGGTCTGTTTACCAGACCGAGCGCGGCGTGCCGCTCCCTTCCCCCTCGCACCCCACGGGCGGGCGCACAGAGCCCTCTGGCGGCCGCAGCCGCCCAAGGCGCCGCCCCGCGCTGCCCACCTGCCGGCACCGCCGCTCGTGCGTTCACCAGGCGTACGTGCATCTTCTTGCGTTTTAATAGCCGAGGGAAAAATCTCTGCTTTCAAGGGCTGAAGTAATTAAAAAAGGAAGTTTAAACAAACGGTGAACTGTGAGAATATCTTCAAAGCTCACGAACTACAGATTTAGGAAGGGGAAACTTTACTATCACTCCAATTTTGAACTGTCATTAACTTGTGATGACATCTTATGCAATTTTTGAATTTCAGAGTCTGTCAATACCGAGATACATAACCAGCAAGCTAAACTCTAACTGCAATCACTTTGCAGAAACAGCCTGAAACTGCCACCACCAGTATCCCCAGCCTTCGGTCAGAGCTTAATGCATTATCCCACAGTATCTCCCAAAACATACACAAATCCCTATCTTATTTTGACTACCTGTAAATACCATAATAAAAAGCTTTACATTTACAGCTGCACATCCCGAGCAGATCCTAAGCACACCAATGAGCTCTGTGTAAACACTAGCTGTGTTTAGCAACTGACCTGGCTGACTACAAGGACTTGAAACCTCTGCCGTTGTCAACTAGCACAGCAGCTGCCACAGCCTGTATTTAGTGGTAAGTCGATGGTCTACAAAATTGCATTCAACAGTTGCTCATTAGAAGCAGGAGGGTAGGATTTGGTGCATTACGATCTGAAGAAAATATTGAGGGTTGACTCTGCTCTGCTGAACTGCTATGCTGGAGAAACACTGCTCAGGTTGCAAGGCCATGCTCCTGCTTGTGGCAGAGCATCCTGGGCATTGTAAGTGGGGGCACTTCCCACCTGCCTGTTCTTAAGGCTGTTTTTTTTATCTTTTAATTTTAATTCTTATATTTATTAATTAAAATTATTTTGGGGCGTGTTCTATTAATGTGAACAAGGGAGACCTCAGAGCACTGTTCAGAATAAATTTTTAAAGCTTACTCTCAATAGAAACAATGAAATATAACGATGAAATAGAATTACAATAAATGCTTCACAACTTTGCTCAGAGTTGATTTCCTAGCCATTCAGAAAGACAGCTCTAATCCACCTGACAGGCAGAGGGGGACAAAGAGACACTGTCACTCTAAACATTAAACGTTTCAAGAAAGGCAAAAGGAATTTTGTTTAACACCTGCAAATGCAAAGGTTGTATGATGAAGTATCTTCTTGTAACCATTAGCCTTTTCTTTCAGTGTTAACTTTCCTTTTTTCAGTCCAAGTTAATTTTATGAAACAGTTTTCATTCGTGGAAAACATTTCTACTTGAACTGCCACTTCAAAGAATCACAGAATTGTAGGGGTTGGAAAGGACCTCTAGAGATCATCGAGTCCAACCCCCTGCCAAAGCAGCTCCCTAGCCCAGGTTGCACAGGTAGGCGTCCAGGTGCGTCTGGAACGTCTCCAGAGAAGGAGACTCCACCACCTCTCTGTGCAGCCTGTGCCAGTGCTCCGTCACTGCACTGTGAGGAAGTTCCCACACACATTGTGTAGAACTTCCTATGCTTCAGTTAGTGGCCATTTCTCCTCGTCCCATCACCACACACTGCCGAGAAGAGTCCAGCCTCATCCCTTTGCCTCCCACTCCGTAGATATTTATAGACGTGGATCAGATCCCCTCTGAGTTTTCTTTTCTCAAGGCTGAACAGCCCCAGGTCTCCCAGCCTTTCCTCATCAGGGAGGTGTTCCACGCCCTTTATCATCTTTGTGGCCCTCTGCTGGACTGTTTCAAGGAGATCCCTGTCTTTTTTTGTACTGGGGAGCCCAGAACTGGACACAGTTTTCCAGGTGAGGCCTCACCACTGCATAGTACTTCTTTATAACAAACTCAAGGCATGACCAAACAATATCGGAACAGTGCTTTCCAACAAATTTTATTCAAGGATTTTTAAAACCACTGGGATTTTCTGAATCACTCAGGCTTACTCCTAGACACAAACCCCATTGTATACAAGGAAAATTTCTGAAATTGCCTTTATAGTATTTTCCTGTGCAAGTTGTAAGCACATGCTCACATATAATCGTGATATTTAAACTCCTTTCTATACCCATAATAAATAGTATCTATTGTACCACATAACTGAAAGAATAACAAAATTTGTGTATATAGGATCCAGATCTTGAAAGAAAAAGGCTCATAAAAGTCTGAATTTTTAAAAAGGAAAATGTGAATTTAAGAACACAAATTTTAATGACAACCATGAAAGTAAGAGTAACAAAATATATTAATAGCATCTTAAATGGATTTTACCCTTGTCCAAAAGCCCTAGATATCCAACTAAACCAAAACCATTCAGTGAATCTTTCCATATCTCTGGAGTGACTACTGCAAAGCTGTCAAACACTTGACCTCACTCTGATAACTCTACTCTAAGATTTTCAGATAAAATGTCCTGAGATGAAGTTGGATATTGCTGAACACACTGCTGAAATGCAGAGTTCTTTACTCAAGCAGAGTCAGAAGACTTACAACAACATTTTTACTTGCTTTTACTGGAATCTGTAGTATAGAACTGCAGTTTACCAAATTGTAAATTGTAAAAATTTGTAAAAAGAAATTGAGAAATGTGCATCTGCAGTCAAACTGTGACACTTAGCATCAAACTTCACCAGCAGCATTCCCCCCAAAGTTAACTCCTTCCCATGTAAGTCATAAACCCACAGCAATGAAGGCTGATCTATTCTCAGTGGCAACATAGCAGCAACGTGCTGGAGCTGCTCAGCACCATTTTTATCCTCATCTCCCACTGATGTCGGAGTAATTGAAAACAGTTGTCTGAGGTGCTCAGCAACTTGCACAATCAAACACAAACACAAGCAAGCCTCAGCGCTGCTAGAGTCTTGCATGCAGAGGAGCAAATCTATTGGGGTCACCACTGCGCTTGACTGGGAGCCAAGATAAGTAGAATAAAATGAGAGCGCTACCATAAAAGGTCTCAGTACCATGGGTGTTAACATTCTTGTCAGCAGCAATTCAAAACAGTAACGACAACTTTGCAGGACAAGGCTCTGCAAAGGTGAACTAAAAATGAGCAGAAGTGGGTTGAAGAAGGGCAGGAGAGAAAAGTCAGGAGCAGTACAGCTTGGTAGATGGCTGGTGATAGTCCCATGGCAACAGAAAAGGGGAGGGGTTAAAGCTCAGCAGCTCAGCTACTGCACTCCATTACAAGCTAGGCATTCATAAATTAATAGGTAAAATGACATTCTCTTTCCAAAACTAAGTCCTGTATAACTGTCCCCCCTCCCCCCAAATAAGATGAGTAAGACACTGCTCAATTCTCCGGTTATAAATGGCACTTGGTCTACTCAGATACACCTATGAACTTGCTGAGAAAACTCTTCTCAACCATCAGCATCATCCTCGCCTTGTCTGCTCTGACAGCACACAACTGGAGAAGCACTGCAGCACACCCCATATTTTGACATACCATACTGCCAAGAAGACAGCAGCTGAATAAGAGCTGGCACTGTTTATGGGGTTAAAGTCCCAGCAACGTTTACAGACTGCCTCCCTGTCCTCCCCAAAGCATTGCTGCTTAACCCTAATGGACCAAAGCACAGTTTCAACAATGCTAGTGCTTTCCTCATGCAGAATATGGGAGAGGACAGGTGATGAGAATTAAGAGAAAATAAAATTTGAATGTCTTCAGCATAGCTGAGGAAAACCATACCACACTGTCATGATGTAATGGCAGAAACACGAACACAAAAAGCGTAAGTTTCAAAGCAAACTGTGAGGGAACAGAAAAAGAACCAAAAGCCCTGAACATCAGCCCTCCTGTCCACCAACACATGTAACCAATGTAGGGGTGGAGGAGGGAAGCTGCTCAGTATAATATTGGCAGTGATGAGTAGACAAGAGCTAATGGAAGAAACAGAGCTAGCAGTTCAATCACCCATGACATCAGGCTATCAAAAACAATCTGGTCATTATCACATTAAAAATCTATAAAGTAAACAAAATAAAAATAGAGATGAGAACAGAGAGCTTAAGATTCACTTCAGTAATGGACTAATGACTATCATTAGTTTGGAACACTCTGAAAAACAATCTTAGCAAGCTAAACATTATCATCCATATTAACCGATTTACTATCAAGAATGCTGCCTCTCTGCCAAGATCTGGTGCTAAACCAGATAGACATGTTCTCTTGACTTCCTTTCCAAGATTTGATGCAGTGGTTGACTTGTCTTCTTAAGCTTTTGGCTATCACAGCAAGTTAGAAAGTGGAAAATAACTCTTGATAGTTTTCATCCAATAAAGAAGGAGTTTTCACCAGAACACGCAACCACCACAGCAGCCACAGAGCACAGTCTGAAAGTATTTTTTAGAGGGAGCATTTTAAATGTATTTTAAATCTTAACTTTTCCAAGAAGAACTTAGGAAATGGTTCAGCGTGCATTATGAACATACATAGAAGGTCCTTACTTTTAAATAAGCAAAGGTATAATATCTAGTGGATGGGAGTTAGAAACACTCTGGCTTCAAATTAAAAATAAATTAATAAAATAATCTTGTTAATAGTGAGGAAAAGTTACCAAGTGAAACAAAGTTTGCCACTTGGCTTCAAACCAGTACTGGATGCTTTTCTAAAATGTACGCTGTACTTGAAGTCAGATGTTACAAAGTTTGGCATATACTCATTGATGCAGCAAATTAGGATAATACTTTCGCAGAAGCAGAGAGGGAACTCCCTTGTCTTTGTTATGCCTGAAGTAAGACTAAATAACTGTAAGGATCCCTTCTGTACTATCAAAAGTTTTGTAAACCCTGATACACATAATTGTTCAGGGGCCTACTCACAGCTTTTAATTAGAAATCTCTCTCTAGAGCCATTTGAGAAAGTGACTTCTTCAGGAGCAAAGAGTAAGAAATGACTTTATGTCACTGGGAAGAACCTCATTGCATCAAATACAGGGAAGGGTTGAATTTGCCCAACCTAAACTATCACCTTGAGAAGCATCTCCCTCCTCTACTGACTGAGATACTTCAGCCTTTCCTTCAGTCTAATCCCTGCTTTCTGTGAACATCTCCTCAATGTCAGTTACCAGATTGCAAGTCAGGAAGATACCATCAACCAGATTAGCAGTCTTTTATCTCATGGCTCATTTTACCTTCAACGTTAGCAAATTTTTCCCCTCACTTTTTACTCAAAAACTTTCATTCTATTTGCCAGGGAAATTACATAGAACAAGTATAACAGGCTGGAGAAACCTGAACCTCCCAAATAATTTTTTAGGTACAGTATAGATAGGACAAGCAGCAAGCATTATCTCTGTTACAATTTACAGAGTGCTGGCCCCTAAATTGCATGCTACTTGAATACATCACATTTCATGAAGCCATAAGTCAAAGAAGTATTCCACGAGGACACCTTCCTGCTGTTAAGACACTTAGGGAAAAATAAATTTTTTCAGAGCAAAGAAGAAAAGAGCACACAGCTGAGAGAAATCTCTAGCACTGTCCTGGGAGAACTGTGGTTGGGTTTTCTGATGTCAAAGCTTCAGATGCACTAAACACAAATCTAGTTCCTCCCCCAGTCCCCAGAACTTCCTTTCTGGTAGCAAAAGAAGGAATGATGATCTGACCAAAATGAACTGACCAAAAGCTCATCTGCAAATGCATAGTATAATTAATAATGATACCTTCCTTCTGTTGGCTGTAGCATGTAAATGCCCCAGAACAGGTATTTCTGCTTAGACCTTTTAATAAAGTTTACTAGGGCCCATTGACAGTTCTAATATAACTGTAAAAGAAAAGGCTGCATTTTAGCACATTAGACAAATTCCTGAGAGCTTCTTCTAGCACAGAAGACGTTTTAGTTCCAAAATACAGACAGATAACTAACATCAGCACTGCCGTTCTCTTCACAGGATGGCTTTCTGTTGTCATCGTAAGAAATTAATGCTGCTAAGATGTTACAATGTACAAACTTGGCCTTTTAAATATCAAAACCTGGTGTTGGACAATAGTTGTTTCTGTTTTGTTGTTTCATTTTGTTTCTTAAACAAATAAACAAAATCAAGACAATCAGCAGGAAGAACCATAAAGATTCGATTCTCTATGACTTATTTATTTCCATTTTGGAATAAAGCACTTCCAAATATTCTGGCTATTTCACCAGTGTTGCTCTTCATTTTGAAATTCCTAGTCGAGGAGACAAACATCACTAAGAAACTAGTAAGTACATGTGGGAATAAACAGTTGAATCAGAATGTACTTATCCCATTTCTCTATCATCGTTGTCCAGGGACTGACGAAAGAGCCCATAACTGGTTTCTCTGTTGGGATAATCATCACCTCTGAGTCTGTGAGATACCATCTCACTTTTTTTTCAAAATGAAAAAAGCCATTAAATAATTAAAATCAGGACATGTGGGACTGATGAGTGAAGGGGAAAAAAAGACTAGTTTGGAATTTTGGTATAGAGGTTAAGCCAAATCTGTGAAATTCTGAGTTTTTCCTCACAGATAATAGTGAAACAGGGTTACATCTCTAACAGCGTAGAAAGAGACCAGTTCTGAGAAAGCAGCAGCTAACTTCACGTCCTCTGGAAGAAATCTCTCTCTGCTGGTATTTGAAACAGTGCTAGTTCCTATTTTATTTGCTTACAGGCATTACTACAATGCAAGAACACGTCCAAATCTTTCTTTCCTACCTAAGACTGGCTGCAGCTCAGCTAGGGTAATGCACTCCATCTGTCCTGTAGGGAATACAGCCTGGGAAGGGCAATTCCACTCCCAGCCAACCTCTGGGCTCATTTGCTCAGTATTTCACTCTTTTATTTTATTTTTTTTCTGTACTAACCCATTCATTTGAGATTTTGGGTGCTGCTACTAGCCCCTTACATACACCTGTGCTTTTGTCTTGCATTAGTTTTCATAAAAGCAGACATTTTCTTCAAGTTTATTTCTATGGTTCTAGGTTTCCTTTGGTTCCTCAGTAGAGTACTTCTTATCTAGAAACCCACCACTGTTCATACTGACAAGACAACAAAGTCTATACCAAACAGTACCTCCAATGGCAGCAAACATGCAGCCCAAATATCAGGCTTTCTCAGGAAACTGCTTGGCCTCCAGAGTTGGGACTTGCCTTGCACAGTTTCTGCAGTGCTTAAAATTACCTATTTAGGGGAAAGTCAGAATCTGAAAAGAATCATTTGTTGTCTTTTCCTAATGTCAATGGGATTACCTATCTTTTTAACAGTTAAATAGCATTTCTTCATGTCTAAGTTTAAGGCTATCTGTTTTCACTTAAGCAACAGTCTTCTGCCAAAAATTTTGCTACATTTGCAACTGCTGAACAGTGAAGTGAAAATATAATTGCTAACATGGCTGAAATCTAGAATACACACACGATTAATAATATTTTATTTAGGTTTAGTCACATTTTACTTCACCTTTATAGAAGTCTTGAATCGTGCCATATTAATGATCTTTATTAGATTTCACAAGTTGTGGAAAGTGTCTTTTATCAAACTAATTCCGAATTTATTGCCGACAATCCTTTACAATTTACGCTCTAATGAGAAATAAAACATAATTGTAGCAGGGGCTGCTCTTAATACCTTTTAGTCTAATCCAACACAGCAGATTTTATTTGACTCTTAAGTATTTAGCTTCCCATCTAAAACTCCTCAGTCATTCACACGCTAAGACCACACTACCAACAGATTTCGGTAAAGAATGCGAGGGGGCCTTTTGTTTTGCTTTTGCCCTTTCAGGCTTGATTATTCTCATATGTTACAGAATGCATCTGGAACTAAGCAATGGTATGTGTATGTATTTTCAGGTCCCAAGTTCCTTCTCCACTTGTTCACGTGGTCCTCCACTTACCCAAAAGCACAGCAGGGCTGTCCCCACTGCCCAGGGGAACAGGCTGGTTAAACTAAAGCCAGTTTTTGTTGTTGTTGTTTGTTTTTAACAAACAAACAAACATACACTTACCTTTGAAGATTTCCAAGTTATTTCTAGGAAAATCAAGGAGAAGCAGCTCTACAGGAATTTTACACATTCCTCGAGTAAACTCCCTCATTCAGTTCACATGGGAAAACAACAAAGACAAGGTAAGAGTGAAGCCTCAGGCTGTCTTCTCCCCATTTTCCTTTGTCAAGAGCATGAAAAGCATCTTATATCCATGTACTGACCCCCTCCCAGCTCTCAGATAACTCTACGCAGCCTTTATGCAATTTTGGGGGTAAATCTAAAAAAACAACACATCTAATCAAGTTACTTTTATGAACTGTGCTAGTTTTACTGCTCTGCTTCTTCGTTCCTCAGTCTGTATCACCAGCCAAGGATTCATAACTGGCATTCTGCTTTGCAAACAAGATAAAGGCTTGAAAAAAGTCACTCAGGAAGAGCAGAAAACATTGTACGGATGTCTATATCCAGTCTCACACTTTCCCACATTACTTTCCAGAACAAAAATTGCAGAATTATATGCCCATTAGCCTATGCTAAAACTGCATTTCTCTTTTCTTAAGATTACACATGAAGATTTGCAATTTTATTAATATCTTAAAAGACCTGATGGTTTTTTTCATACTGAAACAGCCAAAACTATTGAAATTCTTAGCAGCATGAACATAGGGCTACTTCCTTGGAATTCATCAGGCCACAGAAATCTTCTTCAGATGAGAATCATGTCCAGTATGCGATAGCCACCAGTAAGTACCCTACTATCAGCTTGTGTGTTTCCAGGAAAGGAAGACAGACACCTCTATTGTGAACAGTATTTCACAGCAATGTGGAAATAGAGAATGAGTAACACTGACCAACTGAAGTAAGTGTTCTGTTAGCATCCTGTTTTAATGTAAATTCAGTCTGTAGTTTGGGAAGCGACATTAGAAACCATGGAACATGAAGCACATCTCCACTATGCATCTGGGATTCTAAATATTATGAAACTTGGTTTGCTTGCCTGCAGTTCAAACCTAAGGTTGAATTTAATGTGTTTATCTTTTTTGAAAAGTCACCCTTACTGTCAACATGCCCTGAATGCAAGTTGAGAGAGAATATCTCTAAAGGTCTTTTTTCCTGGACATAACCTATTTTAAATTAGTTCACCTAAGTAATTTTTTTTTTTAATCTCTAATTTTGTAGTAAAAACTACAGCCTCCATGTAATGCCTGCTGGTAAATCTATGGATGTTCCACAGGTCTTGTATCTTGCTCCCTTTGCCCCACTGGGCACTAGGCTCTAAGGTCTCATTGCAAGGAATGTCTTTCAGCATAGCTTAGTACCCCCAAAATGCAATGTTCCTAAATCTTAAAGATGTGCTCTACTGACAGTCATTAAAAAGAGGAAAGAAGAAAAAGAGAGGGGGGAAAAAAAGGGCCCATTATTACATTATCAATATTAAATGTCAAAAGTCAATGACACTATAACTACTGAACACAGTTTGGAGAAACAGAAAAGAGAGACTTAAATTTAAGGAAAACAAAACAACAGCAGAAACCACAAATATGTATTTTATGAAATACAGACAAGCAGAAGCATACAGCTGAACAACTCACTTGGGACAACAAACTTCACACAGTCATGGGGACTCTTTTCATAATTTTTCATCTGCTGGGAAAAAAGGAGAGGGGGATAAAGAGAAACAAGAATGAGATAACTGCCAACGATGTACATCACCTTTTTTGCTTGATCTACCCAGCTCATCGTCTTGCTTCAGTCAAGGAAGGGCTATCCAACTGCTTTTTATTTGAGGATAGTGAAACACAGGCATATAAATGCTGGTGCTGTATTCAGTAAGCACAGTGTAACTATTAAATAAAAAATAATCAGTACCTTCAGTGTCACAAATTGTTATTTTAATGGTTTTACCAAGGCCTTAGGAATGTTCCTGTTGCTCTTCCATTACCATCCTCCACCAGAGCCCTTGGGCTCAGCCTGTGACCCTCTTGCTGTCCCTGTGGAGGTGATGGTTTCATGCCCTTCTGCTTGGCATGATGCCCGCTGCTGTCAGGGCAGGGCGGTTCCCTGTTCCCTTCCATACCAACTTGCCTGTTCTCACCACTGCTTCCCAGCAGGAGTGTTTGCGCACTTGTGGGCAAGCTGGAGCACAGACCTGATCCAAGTGGAAACCAACTCAACCAAAACAGCATCAGATGCACAAAGCCAGCACAACGGGAACAGACAGCCTAAGCAGGGAGAGGCAATCAGCTTTTTTAGCAGCAGCAGCACCAGCTCATGCCAAATGAAAGTGATGACAGCCTGACTTGCCTCATCGCAGGCTCTCTCCAAATATTCCTCACACCAATTTTCTACATGACAAACCTTTCCCATTGCCTGTTCCCATACACTAATCCGGACACTGGGCTGGAAGTACACCATGGGAGCAATTTCTAAAGATACGCTGTAGAAAAGAAAGGGCCTTCAACTGTTTAAAAGCCTAGAAGCTATTTGTCACTATGTTATTCTCCAATTGAGAGTCCTCTGCTCATCCAGCTAAAATTAAAAAGTTATGCAAAGAACAGAACTAACGAAGCATGATTTCCTAAGGACATGCAAACCACTTCTTCCAGTTTCCTACAGCAATAAACACCATCTCTTTCTGTGACTTCTGCCATTCACCCCCCTCTTAGTCTTCATTTTCTTCCATGACCCATTTCACAGGCTCCCTTCCACATCCAGGCCCAGATCTTCTCTTGCTGTGTTTATAGCTGTTTCAACCACAAATGGAACCTTAGACAAATCTCTAAGTATTCACTGTATTCAATGTATCCCACTGACTTTCAATAGTTTTAGAAGTAGCCACATTATTCTGAAAATAGCTATATTGTTTGAAAATGAAGCCCTTGCAGAGGCACCTACAGTTGGGTTTTCCAAACTGCTAGCCACTTGGAAATCTTCATGTAAAATCTTGACTTGGTATTGAGCCCATACCTCCCACCCCGCTCATTTCGTACCCCAGGAAGCCTTCTGAGGATGGGTTGGGGCTTTCACTCAAGCCAGAACTTGGCTCTCCTCCCAGCTACATGCAGCAAATACAGCAGCAGGCAACTTCCAACCCACAGCAGGAAGAGAAAGTTTAAAGCTGGGCTACTTTCACATGCAGAAGTCGAGAGTGACCCTGGTAGGAGGTGTGGATGAAGCAGTCAAGACACACCATGCCTGCATCCCACCATACACATGTGCAGTCAATGTATCACCATGGAGGACTGCTTTGCTTTGTTAAGCTTTTGAGGTGCATCTTAAAAGTTATTACTTAGCAAAGCCTATTAATTAATGATATATTCTTATTGACACATAGCTATTTCATTCTTGTATTGGTAAGACAACATGAATAGGATTTAAAAGAAATAAAAACATCCTTTCCTAGCAATTTATGATTTTAAAAGATGTTTTCCAGGGGAAATAAAAAAAAGCACTTACATTTTAATATGTACTATATAACATACAGTCCCAAGGACAAATACTTTAATGGAGCATTTAGGATGTTTTCTTAAGAAGTCTGGATCTTTGATATTAAATCTATGACCAGTCATTGCTTGACAGTTGTAATTAATATGCCAGGTGATTTTCTGACTTGCGCTTCCAAAAGACATTATTATTTGTAATCTGTCAGTGTAACATAAATTACAAGCTGTGTTCATCTGTAATAGACTGAAATGAAACTTCAAAATTGACATTTATGAAGAAAAATGAAAAAGACCTTTTCCACCATGAGAACAGGCACATCCCACAGTTTGCAGAAGAAAGTTGAAGTTTTGTTTTCTGAAATACCTGCCTGACAAAAACAATTACATACTTAAAAAAGGATCTCATAAACCAGGCAATGTCATGCGTGATCAAGGAGAGTTTTATGTATATGGTAATCTTCTCTTGCAATATGTCGTCATTTTTCATTCCTTCACAAGATCTTTCTTGATGCACCACTATCCATGACTATGAAGGAATGAAAAAAAAATCGCCTCCCCGCAATAGAACACAAACTATTCATAAGACAACCCTGTAAGATATAACAGGTTTAATCTTTTTTTAAAAAAAAAAAAAAAAAAAAGATATTTTCCACATAATTTTCTCTTCCCATTAGACAGCTATGCTGAAATTCAATTTTTAAATCATGTGCAACATGGAATTTAACACCAAAACTCTTAAAAGACAAAACCAGAAGTGGTTTAAACCAGATACATGCCAGCCATATACTTCGATGATCTAGATATGAAAAGCACTGTATGTAAAAACATGCCTGAACATTTATCAGATATTAATTTGCATATTTGAAAAGTTGAACATTCTTTCAAAGCGGTAGATCATTATGGCTACAAAATAGGTGCATGAACAACCCAGGTAAATGGAGAATATGCAACATATACTTTTCAGGTAAGGAGCAAAACAGGTATTGTTAAAGGCATCTAAACAAAAGAAAATGCCTGAAGTAAGTGCTATGAATTGGTATTACTGCAAATGTTCAGGTATGTTAAGCATCCCCAGATTCCACTAACTTCGGGTGGAACCACAGTGGTGAATTTTGCAAAACTGGGGTTTTGGCACACGTTAGGAAAAAAACAAAATGTAGTAGATAGGATATCTTAGGATACATGTTGACCAAGTCTAATAGAAACTAGAGGAAGGAACTGCCGCTCAAGGGTTACCTCTGTAGAGTATGCAAGCTTGTGCAGGAAATGCTCTGGAATCCAGGTGTCCCAGGACCTAACACACAGATGAGAGAAACAGAGGCACCTAAGCTAAGCATATGGAGAAAATTATGCTGCGAGTTACTGAGAAACACCTGAAAGACAATGCGGGTATTGGTTACAGCCAGCATGAGTTCATGAGGGGAACGTCCTGTTTAATTAAGTTAATCTCCTTTTATGACAAGGTCTCCCATCTAGTTGATCAAGGGAAGCCAGTCATTTTTATCTTTCTGGATTTCAGTAAAGCTTTTGATGCTGCTTCTCAGATAATCCTTCTAAACAAAATGTCCAGCATACAGATAGACAAAAACATAATGCAATGGGTGAGCAATTGGCTGACAGGTCAGGCCCAGAGGGTTATAGTAAGCAGGACTTCATCGTGCTGATGGCTGGTCAGTATAGGGATTCCAAAGGGCTCAGTTTTAGGGCCAGCTCTCAGACTTGGGTGCCTTAGCACAAATGGGACCTAAAACTATGAAAGCGTCCAAAGGAGAGCTACAAAGATGGTGAAGGGTCTAAAGGGGAAGATGTACGAGGAACAGCTGAGGTACCTTGGTTTGCTAAGTCCAGAGCAGAGGAGCTGAGGGAAGCCTTCATGGCGGCTGCAGCTCTCACAGGGAGCGGAGGGGCAGCACTGAGCTGTGCTCTATGGTGAGGGCCTGAGGGAACGGCATGCAGCTGCACCAGGGGAGAGACAGGCTGTCAGGAAAAGGTTCTTCATCAGAGGGTGGTGGGCATGGAACAGGCTGCCCAGTGCAGTGGGCACAGCACTGAGCTTGATGGAGTTCAAGAAGCAGCCAGACAACACTCTCAGACGTATAATCTGATTTTTGTGTGGTCCTGCATGGAGCCAGTTGGAGTCAATGATCCTTAGGGGTCCACTTCAAACTCAGGATATTCTATGATTCTATTACATACTCCCACATCCTACAGAAAGAGGCTTTTTAAAGCAAAGAGTGAACCTACCCTACACTGGGCTCAGCAAATGACCTGACTGGATCACCGTGAGCTTTGGTCTTCAACTTAAGTGAAGATATAACTTGGTCGTTGTGTGCATCATTAAGTATAACATAATAATATGATGTTTTAAACTTCTGAGTAAAAGGTAGAAAAATTCTTAACATCGATCAGAGAAAACCTTCAGTTTTAGGCAAACCTGGGCTACTTAAACACCTTCAACCTAAAAAAAAGTACACTCCAAATCTGAGAAGCAAAGGTTTACAATACAAATCTAAACTGATGTGATTGAAATGAAAACTAAAGCAAATTTTGCCCTTTTTCATAATCCAGCCTAAAATATGTGAGAGTACCAAAGTTTAGCCTCAAGATTTGTGTCAGTGTTTTGATACGTTCACACAGGAAAATCTAGCTTTCGTACTTCCGAGTTCTAAACTCGTCAGAACATTCTGACAATTTTAGTCTGGAAAATATGAGGCACTCAAAGTTCCAGGGAATAACCCCACAGAGCTTTTTTGTTTTCTGTTTTGGTTATGCAACCAGCTTTCCCTCAAGCATTTATGTCAGAGTTCAGCGTAAGGGAGCCTGATTTAAGAGTCTGTCACTAGACTTCTCTGGCTATGTATTCTCCCCCCTCACACGCACAGATCATAGATACAGAGTAAAAATATCCACTTTGAAGGGAGTTCTGGGTTAGCTGCAGGCTGAACCTACAGCAACTATCTGCTTAATTACTGTATCATTCTTGCTAATTCCCAGTCTTGGGGTTACATTAGTTGTCCAGAGCGCAGAGACTAAAAGAAGGGATAAAAGCCCTGAAGTTACACATGTGAACAGAATTACTGAAAATACAACGAAAGGAAAAGTCTAACCAAATAGTCTCAGATGAATAAATACATCTGCTGCTTGCCACTACTGATAGAATTGTTGGTACTTTATTTTTGCCTGGTTTTAAAAGGTTTAGTCTTTGAATTACTACAGTCAGTGCATTCAGCCTACAAAAGACGTCTGTCCAGATTGAGGATATTTTTTTTGCACACTTGTGGACAAGATGTTGGCTTCATTTTACAACCAACATCTTGTCCACATCAGGGGAGCGTTCTCACACAGACATGCATACCATGTGGGCTACCTGCTGAGTTTTGGCAAGCTTGGCAGACTGCAGAACATAAAGGGTAGGCAGTTGTAGTGGAAAAAACCTTCATGGGAATTTTTTTTATGCAATGAAAAAAAGAAAAAGGAAAAAAAAAAAAGAAAAGCAAACTTTTCCAATGAACCACACTGTGAGCTG
Organism: Odontophorus gujanensis; assembly: GCA_013399175.1. Lineage (NCBI taxonomy): Eukaryota > Metazoa > Chordata > Aves > Galliformes > Odontophoridae > Odontophorus > Odontophorus gujanensis. The sequence goes on from VXAB01006289.1 coordinate 351,670, forward strand.
GCATAAGGAAGATAAGGGCAGGAAATTGGATGTAAAACTTGTGCATAGGTCCTTAAACAGGGGAGGCACTCTGCAAGTTGCCAATGTGACATACACATTTCTTTTCTAAAATTCAGCCACTTTTTTTTCATTTTAATTAGCCATATGGAAAGTTGAAAGACTTGTGAATTTACAGCATCAATCCCACATGTTGAGCTTAATTTCTGAGAGGTTCTACTCGATCTTGTGTCTTTAATTTATTTTTATACTCACATATATACACCGTTAGGCAACACAACACACGTAGAACAGAATACTCCTTATGTTTTAAACAAAGTTTGATATTGCTTTGTTCTTACATGAAGGTGCTAAAGTGTTTCAAATTAGGAAATGAAATTCACCTACAAGTGGTTACGTTTTAGTGTTCCACCTTAGTAAATCTTACAAATATCAATGTTGCCAATTATCATTAGTTTCCTAGTAAGATCTAGAAAGCAAAGCAGAATAAAAATGTTTGAAGCACTAAAAACAGCAGCAGCTGAAAGCAAAAAATGCAACAGCACCACCTAAGGCCCATCTGAAACAGTGCAAAAAGTCGTCTAGGATGTTACAGATTCCTGCTCCTATTTATACAGCTGTAACATGCATTATAAAGTAGTAGCACAGCATTTCTTCAAGTCTCGAGTGTTGGCTGACAAAATCCTGATATATATTTATTCACATTTAGATTTCCATACTGCTCACAGTAATGTATGAATCAAAGGGTGTGGGTTCAACTGCAAAATACATTTATACTCTTGATTTTTCCATTCTGTAATTATGTGATATTGTATTTCAAACACATCATGGACAAGAAAACTTTAAAAAACATGTTCAAGTACTGTGACAATTCATCTAACTTAGCCACCACTGGTGAAGTTTCAAGCATGAAAGTGCAGGTAAATGAAGAATTTCTGTTTTATAACCTAATGGAAGCATCAAGATCACTAAAACTTACAATGAAGAACTTTCTTCCGCTTGCCAGCCTCAGGAGATCACTTGTTTGTTCTGCTAACTGTGTGACTGTCTCAGATAGCTCTCTTTTTTGCTTGTTTACTCTCCATATAACACTTAAAGCTGTTCTCTTCCAAGCCTTTGGTAGCCTTTAAATGAGGCCTAATCTTATTGACTGCATTTATTTCTTTTGACCTACAGCTTATTCCCTTTGCTTAAACTCACTGTCCAACACCCTGCCCCAAATGAGTCTCAATGCCTCCTGCAACAGTACTGGTATTACCTTACTGCCTATGGAAAGAACCAGCAAAACACATCTGATCTTTTATGACTGTTAACAAGAACCCTATGCTGTAAGATGACTGAATGGTGTTCAGAAATGTGACTGAAGTCTGCTCCTACCAAGGAACACAAACAAGCACAAGTCACTTGTGATTTTATTCTACTATTTTATAAGGAATTAATTTGTTGTAACATATGGTATCAAGTAAGTTTGAGACTTTATCAATTAGTCAGTATGAGACCACTACAGAAGACACACAAATGCAATCTCTTTGACCTAACAACATCCTTTTTCTTCCTTGTTCATAAATTAACAAGGAGCTACCAAAACCAAGCAACCATTCTGACAAACATGCCTGTAGGTGATGTAATGGGTTTCAGTGAGTTCTGCTAAAGTAGGAGCTACATTAGAAACACGTTTTCACAGCAAAAGGGAAGTTGGCACCACATCTTCTGCCAATAATGCTACAGGTGATGCATGCTGCTCAACTCGTTAACTGCAAAACCTCATGTTGTCCAAACCAGGTCTTACAGAGAAGATGAGCATATGCTGACAGCAAAGTCACTGTGGGTATCTGACTGATCCCCTTGCCAGGGGCCGCGTACTTCACACATTCCACGTGAATTATGGTCTGCTTTGAGCAAATGCTGCCTATGAGCTGTGAGTAGAGAGAGGGCACCCCAAGAAAATGCCCCACAGACAGAGCTTCCCATCAGCCAGGCCTAACCTAACATGCTCTTTTAGCTACCCAGGCCCTCAGCTCCTCTCCCTGCTACCCACCTCTGCCCACCTTCCAGGTGCAGCCCATGGAAAGCACTGCACAGTGGGCCTGCAGGCATATAGCTGCTGGGAGTGGCCTCCTTCTCTTTCCTATTTTATTCCAGGCACAACTCCAGCCACTGTCCCTTGTACTTAGACTATGAAAGGAACTATTTGAAACCAAATTCCTAAATAATGCCCTCTGAGCAGATGTGATTCCCAACCTGCTTGCAAACACAGCTCTTTCACTGTGTAGATTTAAACTCACACCTCCCCGGGATTTGTTTACGTTATTAACACAAAATTAACAATGCATTAACAATGTTCATTTGAAAACTTTAACCAGACTGGGGCAGGAGAGATTGCTGGGTCCATAAAGGCTTTCAGCCTGCATCACATCAGTGGTCCTCAGTGCTCGCAGACCAACAGCAGAAGAACAAGCTATTTATGTGCTGCAGTCAACATTTTGGCTTTAATATCCTGCGGTCCAAGAAACAGTAGAGTCTTACACAGTGTGTTGTTTCCACAAGCAAAGGGCTGAATGCTGCAATGATACATCCTCCTGCTCCCTGTTACTCAAGTGGGGTAGCAAGGCATTTAATTACCTAGAAAATAATTTTCAAATAGTATTATGGGAATATCACTCTGGCAGTCATACAAAAAACACAGCACTGCTTACATTTGAGTATTTCAAAGGACTAAAAACTGATTTAGGTATAGGAGAAGAGTCAGTGCTATACAAGTTTTATTTCAAGTGCCTGCCCACAAACAAGCTAAATCTGCCCAAGGATAGAGTTATCTGAATACTTTATTCTCCACAAACAATTGTATTGTTCCTGATGCATCTATCAAAATGCCTCACTGTTTCATGACGTGAAGGAGAAACATTTTCTAAGGAGGCTTTACACAGTCAACACTGAGGAATGTCACAACCCCTGATCCAAACCCTTGTTCTCACAGTGACAATCGACTCCCCGTCCCTCTCATAAAACAAAGGCAGAGCATAACATGAAAAAAATGCTCACAGATGATTAATTTTAACAATTTAAAACAATTTTAACAATTTAAAATGACCTATTTAACTTCTTGAAACTGAAGGATACTTAGAAATATTTAACATTCCTTATATCCTTTGGACATATCTAAGATGTGATAATGTTTTGTTGATGTTGGTTGGTGGTGGTTTTTTTTTACAGTATCAATGCTTCATTCTTTCAATCTTACCAGAGGGAATTTCACGGTAATTAATGCTCTCCTTAAACAGATGATTATTAGAGTGGTATCGTTATAAAGAAAGACCACAAGCACAGTTTCCAACAAATAATGAGTGAGCCATGAGAGCTGCCAACCAAGAAGTGGAAACATCAGCCACCCTGCATGAAATATTCAATGCAACAAATCAACCAAAAAGTACTTCAAAATGCAAGCTTGTTAATCTCAAAATACATTCTTTAGTTGAGCAGAGTGGAAAATACTAAGTTGTAGACATCCTGATAATAGCACACTGATTATTTAAGGAGTTCTTACTAAGACAAACAGTAAGTAAATATCTTGCAGAAGAAAAGGAAAGCAATATAAGGAATGGTACAATCACCCAGACATGGAGGCTGAAACTGCTCCGTATTGTTAAAGAGGCATAAATAGGCCTAACTGGGAGAAACATATTCTACAATTAGCAACTGCATCTCAGAAGCTCTTGAGCTTCCTTTTGAATACAGCATATATCTATTAATTACTCTTCTTTGGGCCAGCTTTCATCAGGAAAATACACTGGGTTCATAAATGCTTATGCCCTCATTTGACTATACCCTTAAGAAGATGTAGGTGAACATGCAAGTGCATTATGTGAAATATACCAGTCTGTAAATGGCCTTCAAAAACATTTTCTGATGCTGCATGATTTAATAGATGGGTTTCTTTAATTAAGTGAAAGTGCCATAGAGTGTGTCCATGTGTGAACTAAAAAAAAGAGCTGTGTTAAATTAAAAGCGTTGTTATCTTACTAATGTTAACAAATTAGGTCTGCCTCCAGGATAGAGTATTTCTTTCTTCTAAGTGTCAAATTATTATGGTGGTGATAGGAATGGAACAGTCGTGCTAAATCACCTTTCCAAACTTAATATTTCTTTGTAATCAATTAGGAATGAAATTTAAGACTTAAACAGATACGATGTAGCGACTCCTGCACAGCATTATCTTCTTTCATAAATAAGCACATTTTAGAGACATGATCTTTCTGCCAATATAACATGAAATTAGCACGGTAAATATTGAAATAAAATGTTTCTTAAGCGCTACTTGGCCTAATTCTTTTGCAAGCTGCACTTAATCTTTATTCATCCGTAATCAGTATTTATTGCGTGACCCTGACAGCTTGCTACTGCTGTGATAAATTATCTGACTAAAGTCAGATTAAAAATGCAACCCTGAATCCTAATTATCTCAGCAGATCCGCTTAGTAATAGCATTTCTTGTCAATTATGGAATCACAGCATGGGTGTCAATTGCAACAAACGCATGGGGCCGTCTCAAAAGCAGACTTCCCATGATGCTTTCTTATCTGCCATATGTAAATCTCGGATTCTTTGCACCTTTGGTGACCTTTTATTAGCTAACTGACAAAATGATAAAGCTAGTCATGGCAAAACTCCCACCACTAGACAATTATCCACTACAGTTCCAGTCAGTGGGAGATCAACAAGACATAGTTAATTGTGATGCATTTTATTGACTTTCCTTGCTAATGGACCCTACAGGTCATCCAAAATGGTAGGATCGGGCGTTTATTTCACATCAGAAATGGACAGCAATGTAATTTTGACCCAAGGGAGAGGACCCATCCTTTGTTTTTAGTCTCCAGTACGATATCTATCGTCTGTTTTTAAGATTTGTGAAGTAATTTATACATACACGAAAATAGAAGTGTTGGCAAAGAATGATGTGCTTCAAAAATTTATAAAGCTGAGTTACTCCATGGAGAAGAACATCAATTAGATTGAAACAATGTAGAACTCTCTTTCATTGCCTCACCTAAATCACAACTTCCACCCTCCAGGGGAGGATTCAGACTCTAGGACACCTTCCTCTGGAAATTTACTGAAGCAGAGAAAAGAAATGCAAACAAGGACCAGAAGCATGAAAATGAAGTAACCTCTCACCCAGAGAGATTATCTAACAAGACGATGATTCTGCAGAATGCTTCTACCTGAGCATACAGTTATTTCATAGATAAATTCAGCCTGCCCTCCAGCACTATCCTGCAAACTCACATCATCTTGCAGTGCCTCTATTAAAATGTTATGCACTTTTAATACTAAGAAGGAGGGAAAAAGAGAAGCAAGTTCAAAACTCTTCAGTGCAGTTCAAACTTCCTGCTCCCACACAGCTTTTCAGGGACCCCTCCACTGGAACACCACTCAAGAATTTTACAACACACACCCAGATATTGCACTAGAGAATGCAAACTGGAAAAGTTTGCTCTGATTTTGGCACTAGTCAATCCACTCCAGCTACCTTCTGGACATCTGCAGTTGATAAAAACATCAGGCTCTGTATGATGCAGCACTGGTCGAAGATCTGTCAATTAAGAAGCTGATGCACATTTTCTTTGTAATATCATTTATTTCTAGAAGCACAAGTTGAGCACATTAATTACTCAGGATTTTCTCAATTGAGTGAAATGAGATTTCTGGAGAGCGCACACTGAGCTACATCTTCTGTAGTCCTGTTACCAAGGATATGGATGTTTAAACAGTGCCAGAGCTGAACTATGATGATGTGTTGTATTTGGGGAGACATTCTTATACAACTCTGACAACCAGCACTCCTACATCAACAGCTTCTGAAAAGGAAGCGTGTGCATCATGAAGAATAGAAAAATAATAAGAGGAAAAGTGTTTCTATTCCACAGTGTTCTTGTTCAACCAATTCCTCAAAGGCATTTACTACTCTTAAATGGATAAGATTCATGTAACCCTGGAGGAAGTGGAAGGCTGATGAATTCTTCGCAATGATTCCGAAGTGAAAGATAACAGTAAACTGTGATGTCTTTTCTTACCATAAACAAAAGCAAGAGAAAAAAAATAGCCAAGAAGTGGACACTGAATGCTTGAATTAAGTTGTGGGGTTAAAAAAAAACCAAACACCCCACATGCAAAAAAGCCTTTTGCCACATTTTCCTCCAGCCATGTATCTGTGTCCAAGGTAGTTCTTACTAAGGTAACTCTGTTTTCCACTTGGGTGCCTGTTCTATTATTCTGTTATAAGAATGCAAGACACCCTAACAGCATCCTGCAGGACTAAAGACCATAACAGACTGACAGCCAATGCTCATATTCATGAAGCAAAACTAAAATAATGCCCAGTTTTGCACACAAGTTTGTAGGCTAAGTTCCTTGCTCGGTTAAACGATTCCAAATGCTGAGAAACTAGTTTATTTCACTATGTATGAAAAAACTTGAGAAGATTGTGTCAGTTTATAAATCAAGAAGATGGAACAGATTCAAATGTCTATATCAAGTTGCACAACATTCTTCCAATAACATATCCTCTGAAACAGTCCCACAGCAGAGAGGAATATTTGGTTCAGATGTGATGGTTCTCTGAAATGAAGCAAGGAGACTGCAAGCCCAGCTGCAAATGCAATGAAATAACTCCCAAAACTTTGAAAAATACTTTTAAAAAGAGCTCTGAAAGAAGATATTTCACTGCTGCATTATTTCTTCTTTCCTTAGCGAGCTCAGTGTAATGACCTGATCTTTGTGCCAATAGTTTGTCAGATTAGTACAGCAAATATTGAAATCAAGCGTTTCACAAGTTCTGCATGGTCTGCTTTTCTTCCCAGGATGCACTTAATCTTTAGTGATCATCCTTAATAATTACCCTTTGTTTCCCTGCAAAGAAAATGTTCTTGATTGCTCTTTAACAGCTGTCTAATTTCCTCCTCTGTGGAGCTACCAGGCTACAGAGTAATATGAGCATAACCACTGTATTTGAAACAGCTGAAGTTGAACATAAACTGGAAGACTTCACACCATTCTGACCTGACATAAAAACAGAAGTTCTTGTTCTTTTGAAGTGGAGCTAGTGACTGTGATAATTCTGTAGGAGTTCTACACACTCCAGCATAGCTGACCCAAAAATACTAGATAGCACAAAGCTGTTCAGCATAGAGGAAATAGGAAAGTCATGTAACCAGGTATCTTTCACACTCCTGCTGAAAGCATACCAATCTGGAAGTTTCACATAAGATTAGACTAACACGCTACAGAGCCCCCTTTTCTCTTATGTTTACATGCATTCAAAAGGAAAAACAGAAACACGTGATTTACATCAGCCCACAGAGAAGAGCAGAATTTGTGCAGCAACTGTAGCTGCATTAATCAAGAAACTTCTACTGTCAGGCTACATTCAAATCAGGTTTCAATCTGTACTCCTTAAATATGAGATTACTGTAACTATGTTTGGCATCTAGAAGTGCTGATCTGTTCAAAGAATACCATCCTGTTCATCTCTCTGCTTGATTTGTTTTTATATACATTCTAATGCATATATCCAACATGGTTTGTATTCCATATAATGCATCTTAGGCAATGAAATCTACTGTGCAGGCTCTGCAGGATGGTTTCTCCATTTAGACTTCAACACTATTAGCAAAGCTCCACTGGCTCTCTAATACTGCATCTGTGTTGTCACATGAGAAGTGGAGAAGGGTGACAGATTCCTGAGCTGCAGAAGGGGAAACAGAAAAAGCCAGCACTGAAGGCAGGCAGGCCTCTGCTGGTTTACTCCTGCCTTTCCCCTTGGTAGCAGTGTGCATGTATGAAAGTTCGTCTTCAACCCATTTCCTCCCACACACCCTTGCCTGCAGCCTGCGGATTGGATGCACAGTCATGCTTCTGCAGAGTGATGGAGTGACTATACACAAACACAAATACATAAAACGATGCATTTGTTAAGTTCACTGCCTGGGAGAACATATGGCTCTTCATCCTTCAAGATTTTTAAAACTACAGGTGATATAGTTATTAGAATACTTAGTGGTTACATCTGTAATTGAAATATATCACTGAAGACATAAGCTCACGAGCTTACCTGAGCCGTTCTTAGTAACAGAACTCCCAGAGGCGTGCTACCCAAAGAAAAACCTTCACAGAAACCAGGGTTAGAAGTGAACTGAAAATTCAAAGACTGATAGTCCAGCTTCTGGTGTATAACAGTGAGCTACATCTAGTCATCTATCACCATCTGAACTTCCATCTTTTGTTTATTTATTGACTCCCTTAAGCTATAGCAGTGCTACTACAGATCATTGCAGTGAGTAACGTCTCAGGAAATGCAAGGAATCGATGATAGAAGAGAAGCACCTTAACACTGCAGAAGACACTATTCTCCTTCTTTTAAACAAAATAGTGAACTATAATCACAGCCCTGCATCAGAGATCTCCAGTGCTCAAGCACAACATTTATAGCTGCTATATAACAGGACATCAACTTGAGAATGACAGGAGGGTATTGAATTTCTCCCACTGATCCCGTATAAAGTCCCAGCTTTCCTTTTGCAATGTTCTGCTGTCTACAGAATTTCCCTTGAGATCTGGAAAAAGCCACAGCTGGTGGGAGTCCCTCCGCAGCTCTGCCAGAACACGGGTACTTTTAATAAATCTGTACCAAGCACTGTAAAGCAATCCTAGCTTTCCCTTTCATTTAAAGGGTGTGCTTTCTTCTGAAAGAGACTGGCTCTCCCACTGCTCCCAGTAGGTTTCTTGGCAAAAACTACTGCCAAGTCTTGTACCTGGGACAGAATAAGCCTATACTGAGATTCAGGCTGCAGTCTGGCTGGAGAACAGCAGCTTTTCGGAAAATCCCGTGGGGATTCTGGTGGTCAAGGAGCAAAAAGAGTCAGCAGTTTCTGCAGGGCAGAAACACAGGCTGCCCATGCCTTGGCTTGCATAAAGCAAGTCTGAAGGCCTGATTCTCTTCCATGTGGCACTCAGAAAAACAGATCTGCAAGCTGTAGTACAGACAATTTCAGTCGTACATTAAAAAAAAACAACACGTTTTGCAATGAGAGCAGTTAGGCACTGAAGAAGGCTGCATAAAATGACATGGTCTAAGATTAAACTTACCAGCTCTGAGGTTAATCCTAGTTTGAGCAATGGGCCGGACTAGAAAACCTTTCAGGATCCTTTCCAACATAAATTATGTGGTGTCTGAAAAAGGACAGATGCCTTTCCTTTCCTATAGGAAAAAGATCTTGTCTTAGCATCTCTCTCCTACAATACCAATATTTACTTAGGTATTCAGTGCTGGATTTTATCTTGAAATCAAGCTAATGCACAATTCAAGGGCCTGAAATACAGAAATCTGTGACATCCCAGAAAAATGACTTTAAAACTTCCACTGTATTCTTTGGTAAAGTCAAAAGCCCCAGCATCCTGCTACGGTCTGGGTAATTCTTTTACCCAGACCCTATCAATTACTCTATCAAAACAGAGCTCCTCTTTGATGTTAAGTCCTGAGATCCCCATATGGAAGGCAAAGAAGTTAGCCAAGCTGCCATGTGTAAAATGCTACCTCGTGAGAGACTAGCTCACATTATTTTCTTTGCACTATACTCCTCCTCTGTTGTGACATTTTCATTCATTCCAATATAAAGTAGGTTTCAGAGCATTCAGAGTTGTAACACAGACACATTAATCACCAGCCTAATACACGTCCTGTGTAGTAGCTTTATTATCTTTTCAAAGCAGGCTTGTAAAAACAGAGAAACTGTGATCTTTTATGCTATCCCTTAATAAAGTTATTTTAAAAATGCTATAAAAATGGTTTCGGTTTTTTTCCAAGCTACAGCTTAATGCAACTAACTCTTGTAACATCCAAAACAGTAAAGTCTGAATAAGTAGTTTTAAAAGTCCCTGCGGACTTGTAAGCTAGTAAGAGTGAAGAATTCTAACCACTAGAGACAGAAATGGGAAGGAATCCTGAGTTTCAAGTTACAAAACATGCCTGTTCTTTTGTCATTTTGACAGGGCACCGCCTTGCAAACTACTCTCACTTCTGTGATAAATTTTAAATTTCTGTTTCTGTTTGCCAGTATGTCTATTTAAGACAAGGGTGGTTTTTTTTTGTGTGCATGTGTTTTTACCCTATTTCCTTCTTCTTCATCAACCTCACTGACAGACTAAATCCTTATTCACTTAAGTTAACAAGTATTTTATGCTAGACAGTGCCAATATAGCACAGCCTAGCAGACCTGTGTTCCCTTTCACGCAAGGCGACCAAAGCGAGCATCTTCTCCACCTCAGCATGCAGCAGTGACTTGGGCAGCAGAGCAGTGCGCACTCCACGGAGGACATGTTCCTCCAGTGCCACAGGCTGATCCCTTCCCTCCCTGCCCCTCTTGTCACAGAAGCAGGAAGACACAGCCACGTGTTTATAGCTTTCAGATATGTCACTTCCAAAGACAGAACTGATCCTCCTCTCCTCCTGAGGTGGTAACACTCAGTATCTGAGAAGAAAACTGTACGAGTTAGGTGCAACTTTTGCATCCATGCCTTGGGTAAGGCTGCACTTCTGGACAAAAATCTGCCACAACCCTACAAGTCCATCTGTGGCAGATGTAGATTTGCATGAAGTGATGTTAGCCTTGAAAGAAAAGCTTTCTAACTAGAGCTGATTCATTAATACATAGCCAGTAATAACAGACTTTTACCAACCCAGCAGGAAAACAGCTCCTCAAGCTCTGTATGAAACAACCAACCAACAAACCGCTCAGCCCAGTGTCCCAGAGCAAAGTTCTAGATGGCATGCTGGTGGCCTCTTAGCAGCCACTAATACAAAGCAAGAAATGTTCCTGACATTTTCTGAAGAATCTCAAAATTTCTCAATTTTTTTCTCCCAATGAAAAGTAAATCTTCTAAAATTACCACAGCAGAAGCAGAATAAAACCTTGCGTCTCATCAAGTATAATTTTCAATGAGTCATTCAATAAGTCTCCAGAAATTTCACCCTGGACCTGAAACATTTCCTTCCTTGAAGGTTCAGTAAAAACCTATAAGCTTTCACAGTCAGCTTTGATTTGGGTAAACAAAGACGTAATCAGCACCCAACACAACTTGTGACCAGTGATCCATCTCCACTCTTGTGGTAAACCAAACAGTGACCAAGTGGGAAAGGTCCTCTGTGGCACAAGGCCACTGTTCCCCTGCAATCACCAAGGAGCTGGTGGTATTCAGCACACTGTAGGGCAGAAGATTGTGTTTCCTTATAATCATGAGCTAAATCCTTCCATCTTTCCCTCTACACCATCGCTCTGCTTCCTGCGTTTTATTTATTTATTTATTTTTAAAATCAGAGATATTTTGAAGTTTTAAGAATGAGAACGATTTATCAAAACAAGGAGAAAATTTAACTCATGCTTTATTGAACTCTTTAATTGGGGCAGAAAAAAACCCTGAATTCTTTCACTTTTATTTTTACATCTGGTAAAAAGTATGGAATTCAGAGAATTTGTGCCAAGTTTTGACTGGGAATGAATTTTTACATCCAAGTAATAGATGACTGGGGAAATGGAGTGGTTTAAAATGCAAATGTAGGGATATTAATTATTGTTGTTATTGGGACATTTACAAGAATAGCATGAGCAGTATTTTAGAACGAGTAATGTCTAATCTTTTAAAACTACTCTAAAAAAAATAGAGGTAGAATAAAAAATAGCATTATAAAGTGAATTCCCATAATGTTTTAGTTTGTTCTGTCTGAAAATTTATTTGAAGTCTGGAAATGCCTGGTGCATGTATTCACTATTTTATAACTTAATTTGTTCAACGAGAACGGCAGTATTTTAACAACGTGAAACAATTTCACGATTAAAGCACTGCCGGCTTCATCAGCACTAAAGAGCTCACTGGAAACTATCTAATCTTTATAAGGCAGAGGCTCCTAATTTAACTGCTGAGAACAAATGAAAAGTGTAATTTTTTTTTGTGCTGCTTTAGTAGTAACATGTGGTGACAGCTAAGAATTAGCATAAGGCAGAACTTGCTCACACTTTTCTTTCTAGGCATGTAGCAAATATCTGATGTCTATGCAAATTTCACCCAAAGCAAAGTTGTCCCAGCTGGCAAGACATACATTGAAAGGTAAATTACACAAAGCTGAGACCATCTGGACTAAAACACACTGTCAACAGGATTTCAAATCTACTAATTCCATAGAATGGAGGGTAATATACCAAGTATGTACAGCAGCGTTTTAAGGCTTTTACCTAACACCACTAAAAATAAAAAATAAAAATGAGAAATTAAATGATAAAAAATGAATACAAATGGATTTTGCTATTTTCTTGGAATGTAATTTTGAAATTTGCATAGCTGAAATCTAGTGGTATTTTATGCACACCATACGTTCAAGTTCATGAACGGCCATTTTCTGACAAATGGCAGGTTCAGGGAGCCAGCAATCCCAAGCTATTACGTGAATGATATGGACAAGCAATTCCACTCTAACGACAGTACTTCAAACTGGAAGCTGAATTTCTCAGTGGTGATGAACAGACCAGTGGGTACTCAAGACCTGTGTTCAAGTAAAGGCAACACCTAGGAATTTCATTATCTATGCTTGTTAAAACAACCTACTGTTTTCTAAGAGTGTTAAATTGAAATGAAAGCTCTGGAATGTGCAGTAGGTCTCCCAGCATAGACATATGCACATGGCTGGAGGTATTGCGTGGTTCTGTGCAGGCTGTTTCTAAAAAAAAGCCTTGACAGACCAGTTTGAAAACTGCCTCTTCTTCAAACCTCACTACAAAAGCAGAAGAAGAGTAGAAAAAAATGAACAGTTGAGGGAAGGAAAGTCAACCAAACCTTATAAACCATGGCAGAATCTCCACTTAACACTGTGGAAATGTCTATGTTTAATTCACATTGCACTGCTCATCTTGTCCAGTCTTGGAAAACTAATATCTATATTATGTATTAGGGAATTTAAAGTAACATCTGTTTCACTGAGATTAAATTAACATATTTGTATTTGATTAGCTTATTAACTGTAATTCTCAATATGCTGCAGAAACAGACACCAACTAGAGAAATGCAATTGACAACACCACCTGTCTGATAATGATGCGAGGAAAGAGCAGTCTGAAACCTGTACTAGGTTAACAGAGGAAATATTTGATGAAAAAAACATTTTAGGTGCTTTATATGCCACTGTGAATATTTATTATACCAGTTGTCCAATCTGAAGATAAAACATTTAATCCCTACAGAATAATTGAAAGAGTACATTCATCTTAACTGGGCTGCTGTCAGCAATCTTTCTTTAGCAACTGTGATCCAAACAGGGTCTTCAACAAAAGTGGGACACCATGCAAAATGTCTACTCCTGTAGCTCACCTAAAGGTGCTCTAAAATACAGATTCTCAATCTCTAAGTTGCAATGTGTGGACAGATGTGAAGAGCAATTTGACTTCCTTGCATTTCCACTCCACTCTCCCTCTACTCTCTTCCCCTATCTGGTGTGAGATCCTCTACCTCACAGCAGGGACTCTCAAGTATTCTGACAGCTCTTAACCTATGTGACACTTCCTAATCCACACAGCATCTCAACAAATCAATTGCAAGCCATCAGGTCTGCTCCTACTGTTTTGATACACCAAGAACAAGAAATGTTCTAAAGTAATCCATAGGCAAATCCTGAATTGCATTATTTCATTTTCACAAAAGACCAGGAGGAAAAAGAACACAAATATGCATTCAGTATAAGGAGTAAAAATAATCAAAATCTGCTTTCCTGAAACGCTTCCATGTCAAGGTTGGTTCTGGGCTGCCCTGCCTGACAACAGCTGAGTCCTTTTCCCCAGCACACAGTGCATTCCTGTGGGTCCTTCTTGCTCAGCCAACAACTTATTAGATGAAGATGAGGATAACTCAAATAACTTTAAGATCTCTATTCTACTGTACAGCTTGCTCTAAAATGGTAAGTATGGCAAGTATGGTGGGTTCCCTGAAACCAGGCTTCATCAAGATGTATCTTTTGTGAGATCACTTCAGATTTACTATCAAATTTTCTTTTGCCAAACACATGTCCACACACTGGTAATTAACTAAAAATTCAGCAGCTTCAAGTGCTACTTAAGCTGATTTCACATTGTTGACAGAGAAATAAAGAGAAAACTATTTGTTAGTGGCATAATCCCACAAGAATAATACCAAGTCCCAGACACTCAAACATGCAACCATGTAATTTGCTCCCATGACGGCTTACAACAGGGAGACACAGACATCAGCATCATCAAGTATCTGCTGAGGATGAAGAAACAAGGATTTTTAAAGAGATGCCCACCAGACAGAAGATTATATTTACCACAGACAACCCAAAATAGAAACTTCCCTTTTACATTTGCTCATCAGGACACAGAAATAACTCTGATGCTCAGTGCCTCCCTCTCCAGCTGCCAAAATGAGATGCTGGCCCCCACCCATCACACTGAAGTACTCTTCCTGGACACATTTTGTGTACACTGCTCCCTTGAATTATCCCTTCTGTCAGTTTTAGTTACTGCAAACCACAGCTCATTTAATCCTTTATTAACCTGAAATGCTCTTATCCCTCTGATTTCTCCCTCATTTTTACCCTGACTACAAGAGACCTTCCCCAAAACTCCCATGAATGTTTCCACGAGAGGAAGCTTTAGTCATCTGCGCTTTCAGACATTGGCTCTTCCTCTGTTAAGCGGTTCAACACTGCTGTAGTACATTGCACAGTAGGCTAAGAAGGACCAAGAAGGAGTTTCTCCAGCATGGTTGGAGATGCTGCCTACACCTGTCTCTCCTCTGTGTACTTTTGGGCATGAAGAAGCCTCCAGCTTTCTGCCTCCTTCCCTACCACCTGATGGGACTTCCCAACCATTCATCACATTTGACTTCAAAAGTCACTTTTCACAGGTTTCAGTTCACTTTCACTGGAGTCAGAACAAGCAAGGTCCAGCTCTTCCTGAAGTCACCAGTGATGTGAAATGACTGAAGGCTGAAACCATGCGAAACCAATACACTTCGTGTGGTTCTATCGACACACAGTAAGTGAGCACAGATTGGCTGCAAATTCAACCCAGACTTACAAACCTCAGCAAGTGTTCTTGTGAACTCGATCCAACGTTCAGGTTTGTTTCATCCAGTTTCAGGTTTCATTGTGAAAGTTTCACAGTGCCTACACGTTGCCCCAATAAACGGTGTCTCAAACAAAATGAAGACATCAGCAAAAACGAAGAGCTCTTCAGGTAGCAATGTTTTAGTTTTATACCATATGTGAGAACATGCACTGACAAGCAGTATGCATACAATTACTGCTGTTACGAATCAAAAATTGTTCACTGCTAATGGACTTCTACTTTATTACGATTTTTGTCAAGAAACTATTTTCAAGAAATACCTCTGTGACATATTTCTTCCACTCCCCCCACTGTAATCATTTACAAAGAAACTGTGAGCCTTTTCATCACTACGCCAGAATAAAAAATCAGTATGCTTTTCAGATAACCAGGACATGAAACAGGTCAGTTTACAGAAGCATTTTCTTCCTGCAGACATCATCACTGAAGTGATATTGGGAAAGAAAAAATAATCGTGAGGAAATGGAACATCTTTTATAGATCACAAGAATGCAATGACAAAATGCACTTTACGGCCTAGCTCATTGAACATATGAGATCTTTTCCTACAAAGCTGGTATTACTGGCCATAACTTCTTACATCCCTTCAACCATATTTAAACAATAATTAAAATAAATAATCTCTAGACTTGCTATACTTTTGGGAAAGGATGTAGATTTTTTTACTTGCACTGCATATCACGCAAGCAAAATATTGTAAATTTAGTAGTCTGAACTCAAAACTAAATCCGCGTTAGAATCAGTTTTGGGAATGGTTTAACCTCTGCACATAAATGTCGATGAAGAAAAAATAAGCTTCGTCGTAAGTAACAAGATAGTCAGCTCCAATCTCTCATAAGCAACATTATACTGAGATCACTGAAGTCAGTCCTCACTTGTGCAGACGTGGCTTGTAAAAGAAGTCCATCAGAAACTGCAACAGGAAATTTCCCATAATGGATTTAGAGACTGATAGACCTGAAGTCAACGTATCACTCCAGGCCATAGCCCTTACTGGACTGGCCTCTAAATCTTAAGGGGAATCATTACTGACTGCAAGGAATGTACACTAGCAGTACTGTCTGCAATTTCAAGCTTAGCTGTGCAGAGTTACAGTGTTCAAACTAAACAGATGAGCAACTCCAAAACTATTGGCAAACACACAGCAACATCTCTGAGGCCCTTAAAATGTGCAGTGTGAACTGATCAGTGACACGTTTTGAACCCCAGGTGCAGTAGGGGTAAATGAGATCATATGACATGTAGAATTAAAAAAAATAAAAATTGTTACCTTTTGATTATACATTTAGCTCTATCATACTAATTTCATCCACTACCACAGGCTTCTACAACCCTTTATTCCAACTTTCTACATTAAGCAATGAATAACAAAAAGTAGTAATGGGAAACAGAGTGTATGACTGTTTACCTCATGTAAACAGCACTGCCCAGCTGACCTCGTTAAACTGCTTAACAACTTTTGGTAAATAATGACCAGCTAGAAATGGCATGTGAGCAAGTGAGATAAGAGAAAATAGAAAGGAAGGTCATGCATACATAGAGCCACCTTTCTGAAGAGAGGGAGCTGTGGTTCATGGTCTTTTGTTGTTGTTGTGTTTTTTTTTTAACGCTTTATTATGAGTGTCTATTATTATGAGCCTGGAAGTTAACACAGGGGAGGAAGCTGTCCACAGTTAGAAACAAAACAGGCTGCAGGCCTCATTACAACAGTTTCATTAGAAACATAGTTAACATATCTGATGCATTAAGAAAGGCTACAAAAGACTGTGTGGAGAGAAACTAGAAGACCAACAAGAATATGATAAACGGTCCACATCTACAGCTGTAGGTGAAATCACATTTATAATTACTTCTGCCTCTGCCTGTATCCTTAATACACCAGTACTCCACCAGCAGTAGAGGAAGAAAACCTTTCTCTATTCACTGAGAAATTAGAACATAAAATCTGCTGTCCTCAAATGAATGGGTTCAGTGAAACCAAAGTTCAGAAAATATTAAATCAGTTTGACTAATTGTTCTATAGCAGAGCCAAATTAACTGAATAAAGGCTCCCTTCAATAGTGTTTGCTCAGGAAATCAAGCGAACACTTAGTGGAACAGTTTCAGGCCACCTCAAGGTAGTACAGGTCACTTAGACAATGCATAGTGCCAACATACAAAGTAAGTACTGTTAAAATACACTGAATCAGCTTTTAGAGCTAGACTGCATGAAAAGTACGCAAATACCTACTTGTGTTCCCAGATACTTCCAAGTGTCACAAGTGGCCCTGTACCGGAACCTGGGAGTGACTAGATGAGTGACAGCTGTGGTACCTTACACATAGCTCTGCTAGGATTTCTTTTTGGGGATCTACTTCTACTTTTCAGTGCAAATTCTTCACTTTTATCACCCTGTAAAGTGTCCTCTCTTTCCAAGGTGGGAAAAGGGAACTTCAAAAAAATTCAAGGACACAGTCTGAGCAATCTATCCTCTGTTCTGCCGTCATGGAAGAAAACAAACAAACAAAAAAGTCTTATGGTTTTGTATGTTTCTACCCTATTGCAAAATTATTGACGCCACACTGTCTTTGCAAAAACAACCAGATCAAAAAAGACTTTTCACAGATGATTTGCCAGGGCTTCCTCCTTCTTAGCAATATTAGTACTTTGCCTATTTATTAGAGCAGCTTCAATGACAAATGAAAAGTCAAACAAAATTCAATTCCTCAGAACCTTTCTCATAAATTTCTTCTGATCCTATGAAACGTTTCTCTACTATGTAATACCTGCTCACAATCCAGGCAGTCAAGCTTCAGTGACTCCTTGTCATAATATATGTTCTCATTGCTCTCCGTTTTACCCTCAGGTTTGGTGCTCATCACTTGATGACTGCAGTTTTAATCTTTCTTTTCTTTTGCAGCTCCATGGTGTGAGGTGAACTGGGATTTTAGCACAGAGCACAAGTTGCTTGCAGCTACGTATTAAAGGTGTGAGGTGGGTGTTACAGACTGTCGTTCTGCCCCCACATCTCAGAGAGCCATCTTTGAGAGCATTCCACGGGAGCCTGCAAAGTCTCCAGTCAACGTGCTGAACGCACTCCTGCCCTCATTTGGAAATGAGGGAAGAAGCCAGCTCCATCAAGCCCTCCACCTGGTCTTCATTTCTTTGGACACTGGAGTATTACAGAGGAAGTGGTGGGATAATGAATGCATCCTTGCAGGATATACAAACTTTCCTTCTGGCTCACAACCAAATTGAGAGGTCAACTCAACCGCAAAAATATTTTGGGAAAATTAAGACTCAAACTAACACTTTGGGGTAGATTTTATGTAACGGAAGATGACATCAATATTCTTTCCTCATGAGCCAAGTTCTCCAACACTGCGTGTAGTCTCTCATGTGCACTTAATCCCTAGAATAAGCTACAGGCTGCCCTAAAGGAAGCCTCTGAATGCATCCTCCAAATTGCAGCCATGTCTCTGAATGTCTACAAAAAGATGAAAAGACGTTGAGTGCAACTCCATTTTGTTACATGGCCTTTAAGCTGACTGTCCCCCCTCCTTCTCTCAGTACTGAGTCCCTGTGAATGCTACCTGATTGGCCATTACTGAGAAGTGTTATACACAAAAGTGAGAAAAGGGGGGATTAAGTGCCCACGGGAACTTCAAGAAGTATTCCACAATTTAGTCTGTTACATTTCAATAAACTGCAAACTAGTGGGCCATTCACTACTAGAAGGATATGCAATATATCAAAGCATAGGAAAACATGTAACACACTACATTTTGAACTACTAAATTTTATTTTAAAATCTAATTTTTAGTCTTGCTGCAGGCTGATCCTATGCACATCTTCATAACGAACCTATTAGTATGAAACAGATCATTAGTTTTTAAAAATGATATCAGTAAAAGTAGAAAAAGAAGCAGAACTACTTCATTATGAAGCAGAAAAACAACACAACCAAAACCACAAAAAACTCCAGTTGTTTTATATGACAAGAAAACTGTAGATTAAAATAAAAATTTACAACATCAGGCTCCAGTCAAGGAATATTACAACTGGCTGGTCTAGACCACCTTGGGACTTAGCAGGAATGGTAAATTCCCCAATCTGTAAGTCACTACATTTTGCTCAGATGGTCATGACAAGCTTTCCAGCAAGACATTGGACAAAACGAAACTTTACACAGAGGAAACTGCAGACTTTCTAAGAATGTTTTGTTGCTGATGGTAGTTTAGAAAATAAGTAAAATCAACAACAACACAACAGCAACTACCATAAGGACAGGAGGAAAGTAGATGTCAATAGCAGCCATTTCTGTGAGTGCAAGGTAGAAAGAACAGTCACTACTTTCAGAACTTTTGTCTTCAATTACACTTGAAAGAAAACTAGTGCACCAGTGTAAAATCTTTGATCATTCTTCACTCTGAAATCAAAGCATATCAGACTTTTCACAACTTCTTTTTGCAGAAACTGGTGCATTAGCATGTTTTTCAAAAGGTTCTGCAAGCATGTTAAATAGCTACAATATAAATTATGAGCATATTCTGGTTATATACCAGAATCTAATAAGGGTTTCATTGTGCCAGCATACCTAGAAATGATACTGAGAGGGCTGTTACCCCCCATATGAATGACAATGAAATATGTGAGTACAATTCTTTTTTTTATTTTTTTTTGAGGCAAACACACTCCTTCTGAAAGCACTACTACTGCTTATGGTTCTGTTTAAACATGTTTATTTTTAAATCAGAGAATAGAATTGTTTTCTTTTTAAGACCGAAACTGAAGAATTATTTCCCTCCTTCCCCATAATGAAGTGACCTCTGCAGGAGTAAATGGAAAAATATATGTAGAAAACTGGAAACTGAAACAGGATCTACAAAGATAAAATTCAGTGCCAGAAAGACAAGCCAATTTTTTCATCGATTTTGGTATGCCACAATGACCAAAGGTGAAGAAAATCTTGATAATGGTAAGACTCTTGAAAGCCTTGGGGACTTATGCTGATGGCTCTGGTTTTTGGTAACTGAACTGCACAAGGAGGTGTGTGAAGACACACTCCCAAGGAATAATGGAGACTTAACTACACTTCTTTCACTTGAGACTTTTGTGTGCATCAGAAGAGATGGAGTGTTTATTTCTTGTCTATTAATTTTCCATATGAACAATGCCAGAAAAAAGCTAATCACCTCTCAATTAAAAACAAAAAACAACTGTACCACTAAAACGCATTCTTTCAGTGTCCTACACGTTTTAATTCATCTTATAATTTCTATCTCAGCGCATGGCATTAGGACTTTCCTTAAAATGCCAATCTGCTTTTTGATCTTTACTGCTGACATGAAATAAAAGAGCTGTACATTATATAAATCTTCAGTTTCACTTAGCTTGAAACTGATAAAACGAGAAAACAAAGCCAACTGCATAAATCCTTCCAAACCAAAAGGCATTCCCCTCACTCCAACTAAAATTCATTTCTGCACATCTTGTTTGAATTATCATCTGAAGTTTGTCTTGTTCCATCTCCAGAACAAGTCAAAAAGCAGAGCATAAAGATATGGCTACATGAATAAAAACACATGATGTGCTTGGTCACTCCAAACGTAAAAATGAGTGCACACAGAAAAATATTATCTGGCAACTGACATGTTACTTTGATCCCTTTGTTTCTGTATTCTGTCATATGCATTGAAGCCAGCAGCTACTGGAAGCATCAGCATGCATCTTCAGGGAGATGAAAATCGATAGTTTGTGGGAATCACTGCATTTTCACAGAGCCATGATATTTAATTCAAGGAAAAGAGCATCACATTACAGAAAGAAGTTAAATTTCAGGACAGAGGGCAAGAATTGTGGCAGTAAACACGACAGGATGCATCAAATCCAAACAGGTGGTACAGCTATAGATTTCTGGATTCACGAGCTCAGACTTCTTGTGTGGAAAAAATGATCTCCAGCAGGATTAAAAAAATGGAAAAATATTTCTGGTCTCTAACCTTTTACTTCTGAATCATGATGTGATAGTTCAGACAGCTCATGCGAGAGGTTGGAACAACCACAAAGAGATCAGTTTGGTTTTTAGTTTACTGTTGTTGTTTTGCTTCTTCATTCAGAAAGTCAAATTAATTGTTCTGACATTAAAAATCTTTCGTGTTTCCTTGTAGCATTCCCTAATAAACTTGCAACATACTGACAATATAATGCATATTCAAAGCTGAAATCTCCAGTCTGAAGTAGAAGAACGGATCTGAAATCTGACTTCCTCTTTAGCCAATGACTGCTGCAGTGAATAGCCATTTTAGAGGAAGATGCCCACTTTTTCAGAGGTCCTATTCTGCATATGCTTTCTGAAAAAAAAACATTCATTAAGATAGTAAGCGAACAGAAACAAACTTACATTTCTCCAGCCTCATTATTTTAGTAGTTTCTTCATTCCAAACTGCTCCAACAGACAATCAAATGAAGGTACACCAAAATCATGAGGAAGAGAGAAGAAATGTCAAGAGGATAAATGATGTCCTATCTCAAGACAGTCAATAGCTTTATGATTGCAACACTCCTAACAGATCAAAGAGGAGGAAACTGAATCTTGGTTTTCCACACATTATACAAACATAAGTCAGTATACTTACTGAACTGTACGTTTACAGTTAAAACCAAATGGATACACAGAACCAACTGGCAGAGAAAACCCACTAAACACACA
This sequence comes from Odontophorus gujanensis, assembly GCA_013399175.1. NCBI lineage: Eukaryota > Metazoa > Chordata > Aves > Galliformes > Odontophoridae > Odontophorus > Odontophorus gujanensis. Next base: position 373,546 of record VXAB01006289.1, read on the forward strand.
TCAAAGGATATCCCCAGTGACAGAAAATAGATATGAATGAAAGTGACCAATGGAAAGAGAAAACTTTTTGTACAGAAAGGAGTAAGACTTTAAATGTCTTACTGAACACAGAAACTTAATGAAAAAATAAGTCGGTGCCAAAGAAATAAGTTGCCAGTATCACGTGGCTTGAATGCTCTCTTAAGAAACCACAAAGACAGACTCAAAGAGCAATGCTTCTAAATCCAAAACATTCAGGTTGAGTATCAGAAAAAGGTTCTTCACCAGATGGTGGCTGGGCACTGGACCAGCCTCTCCAAGGAAATGGTCACAGCCCCAAGCTTGCCAGAGAACAAGAAGAGTCTGGACAGCGCTCCCAGATGTACGGTCTGACATTTGGGTGGTCCTGTGTGGCGCCAGGAGTTGGACACGATGATCTTATGGGACCTTTCCAGTGCAGGATATTCTACGATTCTTCTTGTTTTTGATTTCATTACTAAAATATGCAAACTAAATATATTACTACCTGAAGACTTACCACTTCTTAAAATAACTTACAAACTAACATTAAATCCTATAATTAACAGCAGTAGAACCAAAATTAGTAAGCTAGACAATACAGTGGGAGTTTGCAGTGGTTAGGTCTTCATAAGCAATTAATTCCTTTCACAAAAGCTTTCAAAGAAATGTTTGATTTTACTTCAAGTAGTATTAAGAAAAAGAAGTAAAGTTGGGAAATTTGTTCTGGAGAAGCCAACCATCATCAAGACAAAAGGGAAAAGAGAGGCCTGCGCCTACAGGAATTTGAAATGGCAAAAGCGAGGGCAAAATCTTGCTAGTTAATACTGGGAGCGAGAAGCAGAAATGTCAGGACTGGCTGGGGCAATCTGCTGACCCAAGAATGACATCCACTTTTGATCACAGGCTTCATCTGCACACAAGAGCAAGGTTTCTAGACATCCAACGACCCGCACACAGGTAACACTGAGAATATTCATCCTAGCATTCTGTAACTGCTTTTAGGACTGATGCTTAAGAAATATTTTGTTATAACCTTTCTTGTATGTTCTCAATCATTGTATTAAAAAAGAAACTAGCACTGAAGTAATTTGAAGTATTTGGGAGCTTTTTAGAAATTTTAAGATTAAAACAGTCTTTGCTTTTGAGGTTTCCTCAATGTGACTTGCAGTAGAAACACTTGCAGTAGAAATTATAATTAACACAGTTTGTTTTCAGTTGTGGGAGTATTTTAGTTTCCTTTTTTTTACCCTGACTGTGATAAAAAGTTTTTAATTAAAGCAATTTCTGTCTCTAAGGACAGAGAAAAAGAAAATTAGTTTCATTAGAAACTATACCAAATGCCTGTTTTTATAGCATATGCTTTCAATACTACAAGCTAATACAGCACTTCCCACCTAATGTCTTGAAAACACAAGGAACTTCACTCCTATCAGTCAAGCTTTGCTCCTACTTCTGACCCTCACCATCTGCAAGTGCTGAGTCCAGATGGCTTCTGAAATATTTTAAAACACGCAAATAATGAGAACTCCCTCTCCAGTAAGCCCACAGTCCTAAAGGCCTCGACAGTATGCTGCAACTTCCATACAAAACAGCAAACCTGAGAACCATCTCCATTGAAGTTCTAAGGCAACAGACTCAGAGGTACAAAGAGGTGAAGATATTCCCAAAAAGACCAAGAAAAGTCCACACCCATTATAACTGAAGCTATAAGTACTGAATCTAAGAAATAGGATAAGCAATACTATTGACACTAAACAGTGTATTTCAATACAATGAGACACATGAAGATGTCTGTAGGCAAAGGAAGGATCTTTAAGAACTACTGGAGGATGTAAATTCAATAGCTTGTACGCAACTGCTGACAGATCCAGCGTCCCATTCATGCAGTAGCACCACTGACTCCCTGCAGACAGACAAACTACTCCTGTATTTACAGACTGGAACCAGATTAATTGTGTCTGCTTCGCAGCAGTGTATCACACTCCCATTTTGATTTTTAAGAAAGAAAAAAGAAAATAAATAAGAAACAACGATGAACACTGGGGACTGCATCAAAACTACACTAAACTCTGAGAAAAGGACCTGCTGCAACCCAGTCAGTAACCATTAGAAGCATCTGATGTAGAGATAATAAACCACTATGACCAGTAATTTATATTTTGTCCACCAGTTTGAAAAGAAACGTTATCTGACTACATGAGGATCACATACTATGGAAACGACATCTGCGTGTAGTTACTGAAGGCTGTAACGGCAGTAAATTTTCAGTAGAGAAAGAGACTGAGCCTTACAGACGTCTGCAATCTGAAGGCTGTTTCAGAATTTAAGTGCATGTACAATATTGTCAAATCAACATGGCTAAGAAAATAACCTGGGAGTAGAAGGGAAATGGATGCAAGAGTATGTTTCAGATAGTCAACAAAGACTCCTGTATCTTTCTGTCTCTTCTATCTGCTTTATTGATACTTTATCCTCCCATCTATCTGACCAGAGAACTCAGATTTATGTTTTGTTTTGTTTTAGCTTACAGTGGCCACTATGCAACAAGGCAATGGGCAGAGCATAAAGCACACCCACTTCATCATTCTCTTAACATTTTTCTACCTCAGTATATACTAAGTATACATCTTATAATATAATTTTGACAAGCCCTGATAATCACAAGTCTGTTTTCCCAGGCTTCCTAAGAGTGTATTGCCCACAAAGAACATGCTGAATATACAGACCTGCAGAGGAAGATTGTTTTAAGGTCTGGAAGTCACAGCAGGAACGAAGCTAAGTTCAGTTCCACTTGGAAGCCATAAAAGCATGGGTTTAAAAAAACTGCAGCAGTGTTTGATATCTAACAGTATGCAACATGTTTATGACGTGTATTAGGCTACAAAATCAGAGCTCATAGCCTGGGACAACAAAGCAGAACTCAGCTCTGGCATATGTAGCGGGAAATAGAAAGGCATGTCTATTAGTGTAATGGATATTGCTGCTCCCTCAAGAGCCTGAGCTGCCCAGAGCAGGTGGCTCAATGAAAGACATCAGCACTTTTAGAAGGAAAATTAAAACACAGTTAGAAAAGTAATTAAATAGCAGCTGGTTTAAGTAAGAGTTAATAAAGATTGGGTTTTGCTGTAAAAAGTACTCAAGTTAGTTCTGCACAATTATTTCTGAAAAAGGGAAGCAAGTTTGGGTAAAATATGTAGCAACTGAAACAGAGTCACACAGAAATCAATTAAAAAGGGTACCAAAATCATGAAACCTAGACAAAGTACCACTTTTTACTTTTAAAAGCAGTTTTTAATTTTGAATCAGACAATCAAGTCCCACGACCTAAATCAAGTCCCGTGGTCTTAAAGCAGCTTTTCCCTAATTTTTACAAAACTTTCCTCCCCCTCACATTAAGTAAAATAACCACAGAAGCAACAAGAGAAAACGCCCAAGTATATAATGGAAAAAGAGAAGCAAACCAATACACATGACAACATACCAAGCCTACATAGTGCAAAAAAGAAGTTTTACACATTAAATGAGATCAACAGAAGTTAAGTGTAAAAAAAGGTCATGGTTAATTTCAAAATATGCTTTAAAGAGTAGGACCATATCCAGGAAGAACAGCAGTCACTGGCCAATTAGGAAATCGTGCCAATACCAGCTATTTGCAACTGTAATACTCGCATGCAGTGGAGAAAATGTAGTCACTTCACCAAGTGAACATCACTTCTTACTTTCCTACCTCTTCTTTTTTTCCCCTCACTGACATCCTTTCTCTGCAAGAAATGTTACACAGAGCAGCTGTATAAGGCTGTATCAGGCTGCTCTTCACCGTAATGCAGCCCAAGACACAGCAGCTCTTCCACAGCAGAGTACTCAGGAGGTTTCGGTTCTGCCCTCAATCAATAAAAGAAAAGCCATGTCTATTTTCTGTTATTTAGGTGAATACTTTAAAAAATGTCAAACTTCTTAAATTTTTCATGTCTCAGATTACAAAGGCCTGGCAGCCTCATCTCCTAAGTACTTGTGCAGTACAGCAAAAGGGCTGCTTATGCCCTATATTAAAGTGATTAAAATATTAGTTAAATTTTAATTAAATTGTTCTGCAAAGCAGGTATCATCACAGTCATATAACAAAAAAACGAAGTACAATGAAAATGAAGGAGTCCTCTTTTGGGATATGCATACCCACATATACTGTGCAAAACATGATTAGTTATACTCAAAAAAGAACCATACTTACCTGTTAATGTAGCTTAGAGCAACATAGGTTGGCTGCTGAAGTTCTTGTTTCTCTAGTACGCGTGGGTCTGTATCTGAAATAAAAAAAACATACACATACTGAACTGTTTTCTACCCTGAAACGTATGGAACTGTATACAGTGGGGTAACATTAGTAAAGACAAGAGATACAAAACATCTCAACCCAGTTGATCCATACAGAGTATGCTTAGCATAACACAATCATTTGTTCATTCATTCATAAACACAGTATTGCATTACTTTACAAAAGAATTTGAAACATCAACAGTGATGTAATTTCCAACTGTCACGCAGGCTTTCACAATCCCCCTCATAAATATTAGTTTTCACTGCTTGCCATGATTTACGGTGTTAAAAGGATCAAGCTTTCTTCCTTTTTTAATGTAGCCATTTCTAAATATGGTTGACACATTCTGAGATGTTTCAAGACTGATTAAACCTCCTCAGCTGGGACTTGATACTTTTCTTCTGCATCTGAGTTTCACTTTCTCCATTCTCTGAGGCTTATTTTTGAAACTCTCAATCAAAAGTCATACAAAAATGCACTTGAAGCAAAACATTTGGCAAGCAGAGCACTGCCCACTAAAAGCCATGAAACAAATACAATCCAAATCCCTTGAAGTACCAACTTTCTCCCTCAAATGAAAATAAATAAATAAATAAATGTTTTCAATCAGTATTTTCATCAACACTCTTCAGTTAAGTTTTTCTTTTATCTGAAAAAGAAATAGCTTTAAGTTTCTCAAACTGAAACTCATGGAATATGGCTATAGCTTAAGTAGTTCTGTTATACAAAAAATAAGATTATATTGAAGATTCAAATATAATGTTGCCCCGCAGTGTAGAAACACACCTTTAGGAGCTGAGCACGAATAGTCTTCAGAAGTTTCCAACTGAAAATGTGCATCATGCCTGCACATAATACCACAGAGCCATTAACAACGTATTTTATGCACGACTTTAAAAGCAGTTCTGGATGCAACTTCTGTTTTTTTAACTATAAACACAAATTACTTTTAGTAAATAGCTCCCCACAGAGCTGCTGCTAGTCATCCTTTATTTCAGTGAAAGCATCTACATCGTGTTTGGGGAGGGAAAAACCAAAGAACAAACAAACAAGGAGAGATCTTGTAGTTAGGCTGTGTTTTAGATCGCTCTCACTTCTTGCTGCAACTTTAAACAATGCTAATCTTGAAAAGCTCATTATGTTGATAGGCACATCAGTTGCTTCTGATGGGTTTTGTGGTTTTTGTTTTTAAAACATGATAAGAATTATTTTGGAATATGTCTTCGCTACCTTGCCTTAAGGAAGATTTTTAACTGAAGTTGTGCTTGAGGTAGGTGCAGTAGCTCCCTATTGCCAGAAGCCAATTATGTCTGTATCTGGTGAGCAGGGAACTCCGTCTCACCCCTCAGAGCTCAGACTGATGCTAATCTTTCTTCCCATGTTTGTTCCTGCAAGCTCAGACTCTAGGATTTGCTAACACTTCTTATCAATACACCCATAAAGAGGTAAATACCATCAAGAAGGATAAAAGCTCAAGTGCTGACCCAGACAGCAACCCGGTCTATCTTTCTTGCCTTCCTGGTGCCTGGGGAAATCCTGCAGTGATTACCAGCACAACACGCTCCACATCAAGCTCAACAAAGACAGTCAAGCATTGTCTATCTTCCTGGCTATCTTGATAATTCTTTATGAGGAAGTGAGGTTCCCAAGCTCTTTCCCTTGCCATTGCTTCCACAGAATGCAGCCGTGTACCAGGCTGAGCACCAACAGTTGTCCTGGTGAACTCTGTTAGATCTACAACTTTGCATGGCATAGCCTGCCACAAAATTGCCTCAGTATTGATGTCTGCTGAGCACTGATCCCCTCCAGGACTGTCTGAGCACAGCCTTAGCCCATGTTTAGGCCTCTGCAATTAAATGACTGCATCTCCAATAATCCAGCTCTTAAATGGGATTAACCTCCACCTATAAACCAGAAAGTTTTTTGACTGAAGGAGGCAAAATTAGAGCTGGTTTACACCACAGTGCTGCACTTTTCTGTGGGAGAACAAAAGGGACACCTTTGCTGAAGAGCCCATGGAGATGGAGAAACCAAGATGAAAACAAAACAACAAAAAAACTCTTAACTTTTGGAGATGTGTGTTACTGAAGCACTCTATCTGCCACCCAACAACTGTGCAGAAGAGCCCTGCTCCTTGGAAGGTGCCATCTGACACACACATGGCCTAATTAGCCAGCCTTTGCATTCAGCTGCTCTTGGAGCACCCACACCTCCTCCCTGGGGCAGCTTCAACCCATCACTGCCTTAAGACGTCAATGGTCCACCCCTTCTCATGTCACTGCGCTCTTCCTCAGTGCCTTTTCTCTCCTCGACCCTTCACACAGCCCCCTCTCACTGCCCCATTCCTTCGCAACCCTTGGGGCCCTTGTGTTAGGAGCCCCTTCCCCCTCAAAAAAACCCAAAATAAGCAAACCAAAAAACCCACATCTTGACATGCGAACAAGTTAAGGAACCACATGGAAATGTGTGTAACTACCTGTTCACCTTCTGCCACAGGACTTAACACCTATACAATGCACGTACATAATGTTTCCCCATGCCATCCACTCACCAGTTTCCCTGCTGCTGACAAAATGGCTGTAGAGTATAAAATGTTTGGCCAATGCTCCTTCTAGCATGCACAGGCTGGTCAAGTCAGCCAGGGGTAGCCTAGATACTTTCCAAACAGACAATTCTAATGGATTAAACACTCACTGATGACTAATCTCCTTCTTGAAAAGTATTTAAGTAACACAGCCTCAGACTGATCTGAACTCCTTTTCTTATACAAAAAGAAAAATATGCAGACAGCGCACACAGAAACAACCAGATTTGGTTTTGAAGGGACTGATCAACACCTGGCTAACTCTCATTACTGTAACTGGACACCCTGGCTTCTTGAACTGCCACAGGGGACTGCAGATTCACTGCCACATTATGTACCACTTTAAATCTAGTGAGACAAACTGCCACCCGCTGTCCATTACCTGTTTCTTCTCATAAGTATTACGTCCCACCAATTTCATTTCACAACAGGAAGACAGAAAGCACTACATACTTTCTGTAACACTCAATCTATTAATTTATTAGCTATGTACTCTTATTCTACTGCCATGTTAGATTTTCGGAAACCCTGTTGTTTATTTTCTTTCTATAATAAAATGTTATAAATATAAAATCTTTGAGCTTTTTTTTTGTTCTAAGTCTCCCCACCTCGCTATTAAAAGACAAACTTGCGGGTGCCACATCCACATGAGATACAGTTGTTCAACTAATCAGGGATTAGGCACCTCCAATTTCTTATATCCACAGCGCACTTCATACTGGGCAACCAGACAAGTAGTATGAATACATAATTAAGGTAACACCATAAATTGCACTCCTTTAAATTGCTCAAATGAAGCCAGGCATTTCTGCAGAGCACGTGCTAACCAAATGAATCACAGACTGCTGAACCAAGCTACCATTACTAAATCACCTTATTCTATGGAGAAATAGTTTGCAGCTTAAAAACGCAGCAAAATCCTGACCTGGTGAAGTATTTTAAAGAGAGTAAATAATAAAAAAGCATACCCATCACATCTGAAGTACAGACTTAATTAGATACAGAACTTTTTTCTACATGAGCTTCTGTGCACAAAATACATGCTGTTATAGTTGCTCAACAAAATTAGCACTAGGTTTTGCCCGACTTTTATTTTATAAGACTTGTATAATGAATAACTTCATAAGAGAAAGTTTTCATAAAGTTTCTGCACTTAAATCACTGTGAAAAATCACTTTTTACCTTATAGGATTCACAGACAAGGGCTAACAAATTTCAGTGGCCTTATCTGACAACCTCAAGCTTTCTTCATGTAGTGCACAGGAACAGTGCTAAGTGACAAAGACGTCCTCAGAAATAAAAATGGTGACTTAAAGAATGTAAAATTGAAACTACTCTTGAACATCTTAAGTATGAAGTGGTCAGTACTGTTAACATCTCATTGTGCCACCACTATAAGGTGCAGGCAAGAAACTGAGGTCAAGACTCACAAGATTCCAGGTACATAGAAAGTGTACCTGAATCCCTGTTCACACGTAAATGAAGAGATAGGATTATCAAGTTCTTTCAGTAGCAGTAGAATCTCCAACACATTTTATTGTCATGGTAGATACTACATTCCTGGGGGAAGGGGGGGAAGAAGATATAACCACAGTTTAAATAAAAGTTCGACCCATGCCCCAAGTCATTGGAGATGTTCATGATCATCTCACCTTTTCATGCAAGATCGGTGCACGTACATAAAATGGAATGGAACAGTGCATGTAGAAGTTCTCCCATCTCACTCTTACTTGCTAGAACAGACCTACAGCCATCCCACGCACCCACCACTGGGTTTGCAGAGTGTCTGTCTTGTATTTCACTTGGCCTTAAAAACTGGCTGATATAAGTCCGCTCAGCTAATTAATTAAAACCTACACTTCCCCCGAAACCAGCTCGCTTCACTAATGATGCCAAGGGAAACATTTCTGTTGGCTTCTTCCAAAGTCCACAATTGTTCTTACACGGACATAGCTCAAAAAGCCAGAAACAGATAAATTCAGTGTTACTGGAAACTGCTCTCAGCCCAAAACTCCCACTGCAAGGAAGCCACTAGGAATTTCACAGTTTCAATTCCAGACGCAGTGCTATTCAGGTTCTTCTTACAAATCTGAAGACTAAGATCATAGACAACGATTTCCCAGACATTCACACTGTACCCCAGCAGTATCTTTAACAGAAAAAATGTATTTATTTTTCCAACTTACAGCACATGCATTCAAAGCTCATTCAGTTAAGGGCAACACCCCTAATCTAGCACAGACTGCATATCCTTTGCTCCACGTAACACATCTTCATCTTCCATCATCTCTAAAAGGGAAGCAATGTGTTACAGCAGACAGTGCTCTGAACCTCAGAGACAGGAGACTGCAGATAAATACTATGAGTCTGCAAAAGAATTAAACCCACTTGACTTCCAGGACACCTTTACTATTTTTTTTATTTTTTAATATTGAGAAGCTCAAGCTTTTTCCTAGATCACAGTGCTAAATGACAGAGAGGTGGACTTAATGAAATATGAAAAACAGATTGGATGGTAAACGCCTCCGCATTTTCAGATTAAGCTATCACTGAATAGATGACTAAGAAAGCTATGTTCAGGCAAGTTCAAAAAAGAAAACACCATACTTATTTCATCTTTCATTTTTCCAGAGAACACTGGAGGCTCCATGCTGTTTTTTAGTACAAAATTCCCCGTTTGGTCTATCCAAGACAGTCACAGGGTGCCACTGCAAGGGGGACCATTCAAAAATGGGATAAAGATGTTCAAAAGCAGCCTGCTGAAAATTAAACCATGAAAAACTCCAGGAAGATCACAACAAATTGCATCAATTCACTGCTGCTGTTTATCACATCTGAAACTCTGTTCTGTAATGCCAAAAATATAAGACACAAAAAATCACGGCTTTTTAAGTCTGAGAAAATGGTTTATTTATTTATTTTTTTTGCTGGACAGTAAGATAATATATGTTACTTAAGCTAACCCACGCAGAAACAAATCTTTACTTCAGTCTTATAGCAAGCAGAACAGCAGAACAGGTTTTATGCAACACTGCTATCGAGCAACGATGCTTCACCCTTGCATGCTGCCACCACTGAATTCAAACCATGAACTCTCAGAAGCAACAGCCACTCTATACCGCCCGTAATCCAGCCAAACTGGGCTCTGATTACAGCTTGAAATGTACTAATTTAATGCATAATTACTGAAAGGATTACAGGTTAAAAATGGTAGATCAACAGAATGCAACTGAGTTGATCATGTGACACTTCCAGATTTCATTTATCAAATAGCCAAGTAAATGTAAACAATACAATCTGTAAACATACTAAAAAGTATCTTTTGTTAAGAAAAAGCAAAAAACACATTAATTAAAGATAATTGATACATTTGTGATAGAGCCATGCACAAGAAAAAGGTATTTCAGATACAGTTAACAGAAAAGAATGCAGAGCAGAATCATAGATACTGATACATGTCGAAATTTCTGCAATTAAGTTAATTATTGCATACTAGTAAGTGACTGCAGTGCTCCTCAGCTGCTGAAAGCAACCTTTGGATCTGTCACAATGCCTTCAAATAGGCAATTAAAGTGAAAAATGAGAGTGTGCATAACTTTCCAGCACTATATATTATATAAATAACACAACACACAAATAGGAGCAGAACGGAAGTTACCAACCCAAACTCTTGATCAACTAAGCCACATCCTCATTTGTTTGAAATTATACTACTTCCCTACTTTTGTGGTCCTCATTACAAACAATCTACTGATTTAAGAATAGTTTTTCCTTGCCAGAAATTAAAAGAATTTTCCATTCCTCTATTCCCCAAGTAATTTGCATTACTCAAGGCTGGATGGTATCAAACATGCCAGACCAAGAGGTCCAGCACAAGGTAATGGACAGACTTAAGCAACTTATATATTCCTTCGTTTCTTAATGAGGCAATTTGGTTGATCAGAATTTGCTTGAGGTAGACCACAGAGTTAAGTCTCTTGTTTTACATCAACTTACAGTACTGTGAATCAAGAGCAATATTTGTGAAATTCTTCAGAGAATGTGATTTTTTTTTTTTAAATAAGTGCTCTTAGTGGAAAGCTCAAGGGCCACACATCCTGTGCAGAACATGAAACATCCCTTCCCATCCTTGCAACTCTCATGCAGCTCCTTCTCCAAAAATCTACCCAAAAGACCAACAGACTATGAAGCAGGGAGCTGAGCAGGAGAGCACAACCTTAATTAGCTAAGAGAATATTATCACATACTGTGATTACAAGCATCCTTAAGATATTCTCCATAGCTCATGTCTCAGATTATAAAAATCAATGCTGTAAATCAGATACCTGATTTCCATTCAAATGGGAAGTAATTGCTGGTAACTAGCTGCAGAGCCACGAACACCAAAAAGGTGTCTCGTGATCTTTCAGATGTAGTGAAGTGCACACACATTTCATGTGCTATGATGCTTCGCCATTTATGTTAATTAGATTTTATTTGAAGCATATAATTATTGCTGCAACCAAATGCAAAAATTGATGGTTATTTTTAGTAAGTAAAACAGTCATTAATCAGATCAATAGGAGAGTGCTGGAAACGTCCCCTCAGAGAAGGGAAAGACCACGAGTCTGCTGCTACTTTATTTTACTTTTTCAACTGTGAGATGTATTCCGTTTTTAAGCATTCGAAATGTTAACATCTTGCTTGCAACTCCTAAGTGCAAATATACTTAATGAAGCTTGAAATAGAGAAAAATTAGAATGCCATTTTCACTTAATTTTCCAGCATTTAATTCAAGTCAAATAATCACAGGAGGTGGCACAGCAGAGTGTTAAAATAAAAGGTCAATACTCACTTAACAGTCAAGTGAACACAAAGGATATAACGGGCAATGTAAGTACTCCCTAAATGACCACATTTCAATAATGAAATGAACCTCTTTTTTTCATTTTCACCACACTGTGATCAGTTTCTTTTGTCTGAGAGTTTTAAAAATGCACATACAGCAGAAAGCCAGTCATCCCTCATTCATCCAAATCCAAAGTTACCCAAAACAACAATTACAAAAAAAAAATAATAAAAATCTTAATTTAGAGGTATTATTATATTCTGAAACTGATAAAATCTGCTTCATAACATGCAGGACTCCTACCACGCACACATAACAGCACAATGCTCTTTTCATCTACTGGTCTTGTCCCCTGCCCTCTGCACTAGCTGCAAGAGCACAGCTATGTTGGCAGAGCCCTCTGATGGGCACACAGTGAGAGTACAATCAAAAAGCCTTCTCCCGCTGACAGAATTGTATCACCTCACTATACGACACCGGAGACCAATAAAAACACTCTGCCAGCATAGCTGTGACCACTCCAGGGGCAAGCAGATATGGGGATGTTGGTCAGGGAAAGCATTCTTCATTCCTTGCGCTGACAGCCTGGAGACAAAGAGGGAAAAAGGCTGGAGGTTACTTTCCAATGCAGACTCAGCCCTGGATACAAATTTTCTAGGTGCTCAGGCAAAACACCCCTATTTCCAAAATTCACACATTTCTCCACTACATCATTTCCCATTACATTTGGAAGTTAACAAAACTAAATAATAAATATATATATATATATTTTTTTTAAAGGAGGAACATTTGTCTTATGTTCAGCATTTTGCCAAAATTATGAGGAAATAATTTTTGGAGCTGGCACTGGGTTGATTTAGGGTTGAGTTTAGTGGGTTATTATGAGAGCCAGGTTCTGGCCCGGGCAAATCCGCAGGGAGGTTTGGCCTTTTTTTAGGCAAAACCTGGTAACTACCAGAAGAGCAATTTCAACAAAAAACACAGGAAGCCTGTGCTTTCTCAAATCAAGTGCGCAAGGTGAGTACACGCTTAAATCCATATTCCAGGATAAACAGTTTTGCATAAAGCAAGCAGTTATTTCAAAATAGCTAGTTTTCCTATTAAAAATTTTTGAAAATTTATAGGTTGGTGTTTTGCCTTTTTATTATCATTACTCAAATACTCAAAGCCTTGTTTTAGTCTAGTTTTAATAATGAAAACCTGGCTAAACATTCCAAAATAAATAAAACCTAGTATTACTTTAAATAAAGGTTCAAAATATATATCTTGACAGTTCTGATGCTTGGGGGCTTTATTCCCCAAAGTAGTAATGATCTCCAGGAGTTAAAATAATATAATTATATCCCAACTCCATGGCCAACTAAACCACAACTGAACTTCAGTGACACATATTTCATCTGCAATGTCAGAAGATCTTCATTTCAGACTATCAACACAGCACTAAATTTTCAAGTGTCATTGGAAACAGGCTGCTTCTAAATGTGGCTGGAAACACTAAAGCCAACCACCACAGGCAATGTATTTCATACATTATGAAGGCTGCTCCAAAAATAATGCCTTCTATTTCATTACATTGGCCTACAGTGTCAGAGGCAAATGATTGACAGTATGGCAGTAGGGGTTGAACCTTCCCTCCAATATTCCACTACACACCGTTGCCGTGGGCAGCCTGACAGAACAGTGTCTGATGTGGAAGTGTGTATGAAGCAAAGGTGTGCCACTGAATTCCTCCACGTCAAAAAAAATGGTACCCACTGACATTCATTGATGCTTACTGAATGTTTATGGGGACCAAACAGCGGATGTGAGCATAGTGGAAGTTGAACTGCATGGGCAACGTCTTCCTAGCGATGATGCCATCAAAGCAGTTATGGAACTGTGGGTCACCTCCATTTGTGTAGACGTTTATGAGTGCAGAATGTAGGCTCTCGTTCATTGCTGGTGAAAACGCATAGCTAATAACGGTGATTGATGAAAAATAATGTTTTATAGCTGAGAGTTGGCTCTAACAAATAGAGTTGTTTTACTTTTTGTAGTAAAATAGTTTCCAAGGAAATAAATAGGTGGCATTACTTTTCAGAGCAAGCTACATAAATTTCTTTATCTTTACTGCGTCCAGTTCTGGGCTCTCTAGTTCGGAAAAAAAAAAAGAGAGATCTTGTACAAGGAGTCCATTGGAGGGCTGCAAAGATGATAAAGGGTCTGGAGCACTTCCCATATGAGGAAAAATTGAGTATTCTAGGTCTGTTCAGACTGGGGGAAAGAAGACTGAGAGGGGATCTGATTAATATTTATATATACATAAAGGAAGGTGGGAGATAAATGGATGACGCCAGGCTCTTCTCGGCGGTGCGAAGCAATAGGACAAAGAGCAATGCCCTAAAACTTGAACAGAGGAAGTCCCATACAAACACACAACTTCTTTACTGCTTACAGTAAAGAACCCTTAGGTGATGGATAACTGGAACAGGCTGTGATGTCTCCTTCTACAGAGAAGGAGACAGAGGTCCTCTACAGAGGGTCGCCCCTCGTGCGGCCACCAGGCGCTACCTGGCCCCATCCCCCTGACGCCCCCCCCCCCCCGATGCACCGCAGTCGTGCCTCGCCCGGGACGGAGATGGGGTCGCGTCGCCGCCACCACCGCGCCCCCTCGTGGCGACACCGAGAGCACGGGCGGCCCCGGGACGCTCTCCGCCGCCATTTCCCGCGCCGGCGTTACTTCACCCCGCGCACCTCCAGCCAGTCCGCTCGGGCTGTGCTCCATCCCCGCAGCTGAGGTGTTTCCCCTGTCTCTTCTTACCGCACACACAGTTCAGTTAAGCCTAAAACGCTGAAATTTATAGTAGAAGCTCTAGAAAATCAAAGATGTTCTAAGCGCAAAGAGCTTCCTTTACAATTACAGTACTATTTCCGCTGCCACATCGAATTTGAACGTGGAATCAGAGACATGACAGAGAAGACAAAGTTAACATGCCATATTAGAAACAAGTTTACAGTTAAAACAGCAGGGTGACTGAGAATCTCACGAAGTACCGCACTCCCAGTTCTGAGCTGCAGCTCTTTCCTGACCTGCACAGGTGCTGAAGTGTCTGTATCCATCCCCCTCATGGTGAGGAAGCTCCAGGACACTACTCTAATGCAGCCAAGTCAAGATTAGGAAGGCTTTTCGGCAACAACAGCTCTTTTTTCTTTTTTTTTTGCCAAAGAGCACCTAAGAGGACTAAACAATCTGTTAATACATGACTCACACCTGAGCTTGCTATGCTGTGTACTTTTGGTGCAAGCTGCAGGCAAGCAATGTCTCACTCCTCACTCAGTACAACTTCAAGTATTACCACTCCACTTCAAGCTGTGAGTAATTAGAATCAAGAACTTTGAAACAAGGGTGGTAAGAAAGAAATAAAGGACATCAGAGGTGTTGAAAAGTCAAGCAAGGCTGTCTGAAAACACAACATGTGAATGTCTACAGTGCATACACACATTTCCTGATAGCAGTGTTTATCTCAAAGATGCACATTCCTCTCACAATCCAGCTGCTAATTCTATATTTAATTGCTGCGAAAAAAATTACTTTGTAAAGTGACGGTTCAGTGTCTTCTTAGTTCTATTATTGTTGCTACTCTGACAGCAATTATCTGTTAAAACCTGATGGCATGGCCTGTTTTTACAGCAGTAAGTCAGTATTATTTTCATTCCGCATTGTTCATCCTCTGGTCAATGGCTCATTATGAAAGAAGAAGTATAGCATACATTTATTGAAATAGTTAAGAGATAGAATAATTCAGTAAATAAAAGTCCTGATGCTGAATTTAAGGACAATTTGAATTCTGTTGCTTTCAGCTCAGTATGTGCTCACCTATGGTGCTATTGCTCTGTTGGATTTATTTCAGACATATTTTCTAAATTTCCCTAACTTGCATTAAATAATGTCACCCCTGAAGACTACTAGACTACAGAAAGACACTTTTTACTTTAAAAATAACAGTCCTTTTTCAAAACATATTTCAGTAATAACCTTACAAGTGTAATTGCTCATACGAGAGAAAAATAACATCCCCTTTCCAAGTCTGCTACTATACACACCAGCAGATGGCTTTCATTTGTAGTCAATTCTCTCCCCTTAAGAAATAGCTTGAAAAGTTTAACCAAACCCTTTACAACACTTCCACAGAACATCCAGTTAAAAAAGGTAAGGCCTGTTAAAAGGATACGTGTGTAGAGGAAGAGCTGCTTTGGTGTGCTGTTTCCCAACAAACTAAGAAAAGAATCCAACTGACAACCAAATCTTTCTCCAGATTCAGAACCTGCATGTCAGCATCAGGACCATATAACCGCATTCCTGACAGGATTAGTTCGAGATATTTGACTGAATTTGCTTTGAACTCCCTTGGTATTCAGGACTAAGAGTGGTCACTGGATTACAAGAGAAATTAAGACCACCAGCAGGAATACCCCTCTCTGATCCTCCAGAGTTCCTTAAGCTTTTTCCTTGTCCCTCCCAAATAGCCTTTTCTATTCACTACTCCTGTTTCTAAATAAATTTATTAAGGCTAAGTGAAATATCTCCCCCTCCACTCAGTTTGGATTTTAGTAGCTTTAATATTCATTGCTTAATCCAGTGTTTTTACCCCTTGCTCTACAAGAGTGGTACTGATTTGCAGTGAGAAGCAGAGAAATGTCTAGTAACTCCTCTGTAATTTATTCTAGCTCTTAAGCTTTTCTATAGTCAGTAGACTACCTAATAACCTAGTCAAAATGAAGACAAATATTGTCTATGACAGAAAACTGTGGGAAAGGTGGCATGAATTAGAGGGCATGGAAATAAACACCTTCAACAAACCACCTCAGTGGGAGGCTGACACTGTCTGCCAATGAACTGCAGACAAGATGCTCAGAAAAGCTATGTAACAAAGGAAAAGCTGCACATTGTTTCAGGGTTCCCATGTCAGCACCACCTCTGAAGCCAGAAACAGTGCCTTTTCTTTTGCCTTTATTTATTTATTTTTTCAAGTATCTAAACGATTGTTGAGTATGTTTTTTGTTTGCTTACTTCTTTGCTAGTTGAAATCTGCCCATGCCAAGTGCAGAGGCAAAACGCTGGGGTTGAAGATTTCTTGGTTTTGTCTTGGAAGGGGTAATGCAGTCCTACAACTTGGCTGGCTCATTAAAGCCTCAAACACTTCTCAACAGAGAATCTCTGCTCCAACTCAGAGAGTGAGCCTGCCAGTTTGATGTGGTAACTATTCCTGCTTACCATCTTTACCTGAGTAGCTCTAGCTCTCTCATCTATGTATATTTGAAAAAGTTTATTAAATTTAGTAACACTGAAACACGCCAGACTGACCACTGCCTAAAAACCCAAACCAAACCCAAAGAAAAACAAAAACAAAAACAAAAACACAGCACCAAACCTCTGTACTGCTTAGGTAAGGAGAAATTCTTTCTCAACAGTCAAAATGGAAGTTCTCCTATTGTCACGATCACTTGGGTAAACGCTTTCCAGCTACCAGGTCTGAAAACATGCACTGGTATATAATTCTAAACAAGATGTGATCCAAGCACTGCTATGTTTGCTTGCAGTCTGACTTCAACTGGAAAGAAATCTGGCAGAGTGAGCTGTGGAAGAAAGGCACAGGAAGGTACAACACCCTCTAACTGTGGACTAGGACAGAGGTGCATGCATGATAGGAGGCAGACAGCACTACAGCCATGATGTGGCCTGAGGTAGCGTCTGCTGGAAAGATGTGGACACCAAGTACATTCTCCTTGTCCGTGCAGTAAGTAGCCTGCTCTCTGTAGCTACCAGCTAGGACTATAAATCAGCAGGGTTTGCAACATTAAAAGCCACTACAGCTGCAAAGGAACCAAGATCATAAATTCTTTTCAGTGAACCTTTGAACAGCATCAGGCAGGAGCAAGGCTTTCCTTGCAATGCTGGGCTGTGGTAAATACTCACTTCAAATTTAGTTTATATTATAGGAGATGGAAAAGACCTGTATGAACTATTTAATTAACACATCAAGCCAGTAAGACCCATGAGGGTCTTACTTTGAGTTCATACTAACTGAAAAGATTTTATATCCTCTTGAATGCCATTTGGACAATAACCTACGCTGAAGAACAGGTCTCCCTGTTTTTATTAATTCATGTCAAGTTAACAGAAGGGATATAGCCTGATGCATTTGTCAAAAGGATTGGCATGCCATCTAGAGGTCTGGGAAATCCACATGCATACACATCCCCACACTGCCATGAAAGTCTTGGGAAGCTAAGAAAAAGATAATCAGTGTATTTTCTCATAGGGAATTTAAATGGCTCTTCTTTTCCAGTTGATCACTTAATTTAACAAAAAAGAAACAGACTACTTTTTCTACAGCTCAATATAGTTGTAGTTCCCTTCATGTGTTACCTATGCAAACTGTATGTCTGGTATACACTAGGGCACTTAGGAATCTATGATTCTATGATTTAAGAGTGACTTTGCAGAGGTAGAAGAAAGGAAGTTGCAGTATATGCCTATGGGAACTGCTGAGTCACAGTCTGAACCGCTGACCTGAAGAAAAGATCTGGTCAGCCCTGGGAGCACAGGTGAAGGCAATTCACCTGTGTGATC
>VXAB01006289.1:391991-441262 GCA_013399175.1 Odontophorus gujanensis
TGCATGATAGGAGGCAGACAGCACTACAGCCATGATGTGGCCTGAGGTAGCGTCTGCTGGAAAGATGTGGACACCAAGTACATTCTCCTTGTCCGTGCAGTAAGTAGCCTGCTCTCTGTAGCTACCAGCTAGGACTATAAATCAGCAGGGTTTGCAACATTAAAAGCCACTACAGCTGCAAAGGAACCAAGATCATAAATTCTTTTCAGTGAACCTTTGAACAGCATCAGGCAGGAGCAAGGCTTTCCTTGCAATGCTGGGCTGTGGTAAATACTCACTTCAAATTTAGTTTATATTACAGGAGATGGAAAAGACCTGTATGAACTATTTAATTAACACATCAAGCCAGTAAGACCCATGAGGGTCTTACTTTGAGTTCATACTAACTGAAAAGATTTTATATCCTCTTGAATGCCATTTGGACAATAACCTACGCTGAAGAACAGGTCTCCCTGTTTTTATTAATTCATGTCAAGTTAACAGAAGGGATATAGCCTGATGCATTTGTCAAAAGGATTGGCATGCCATCTAGAGGTCTGGGAAATCCACATGCATACACATCCCCACACTGCCATGAAAGTCTTGGGAAGCTAAGAAAAAGATAATCAGTGTATTTTCTCATAGGGAATTTAAATGGCTCTTCTTTTCCAGTTGATCACTTAATTTAACGAAAAAGAAACAGACTACTTTTTCTACAGCTCAATATAGTTGTAGTTCCCTTCATGTGTTACCTATGCAAACTGTATGTCTGGTATACACTAGGGCACTTAGGAATCTATGATTCTATGATTTAAGAGTGACTTTGCAGAGGTAGAAGAAAGGAAGTTGCAGTATATGCCTATGGGAACTGCTGAGTCACAGTCTGAACCGCTGACCTGAAGAAAAGATCTGGTCAGCCCTGGGAGCACAGGTGAAGGCAATTCACCTGTGTGATCAGAAGGGGTGGAGCCAGGCTGCACCCCTCTGAGACCTCATTTAAGGGCTGACTGCCACTGAGGAAGGGCTTCTTGTAGGAAATCCCTCCTTTCTGGACTTCCTTCCATGTGAGTCTAGATCTTCAGAGACAGGTGAGTGTTCATGTTCCTTCTTTTTGTAACGCCTTCTTGTTTGTGCTGGTCTCTTTGCCTTTGCAGCCCTTACAATATGCCATGACAGTTACAGGGACCTTGAATTTTCTGGGTAACTGATTAATAGCTGCAACTTGCTCAGCACTTTTGCTAAGACTTGGACTCTAAATATAAGAGGAGAATGTAAGGAGATGTGAGTAGATGCCATTAGTAAATGGACCATAGTTACACTTCTGTAAGTGAGCATCCATGAACAGTCAGTTTACAGGAACTTAATTTCAGTTTTATGCTTGACAGGAATGAAGAAGAGTACCTAGCAGCTAGCATATTACCTGGAGTAGTGAATGTGAGGACAATGACCTATCTCCAAGTCTGCTAAAAAGTGAAACAGTTTCATTGATGCTGTTGAACAGACTAGGAGATGACACTGAATATTTTATCCTTTTTTTTGTTTCTTCCAGCATTGCTGGACAAAGTTCCGGTCACCAGTGTAACCAAGAGATTCCAGATGCTGTTTTCCATCCAGATAGAAAGGTCTTTGTATAACCCAGAGAAGCTTCACTCTTCCATGTTTAAAGCAAAGCTGAAAAAGATTTCATGGGGCAACAGAAAAAAACATTGCATGCTGTTTTAACCTACTAATGGTAGTTCATCTTGAAAATTAAGTAACCTAAGTTAATTTAGATCCTGATTTTAAACAACAGAATGAAGTTTTTGCACTGGCTAGGATCAAGGGCTACAATTTCCATTTCCAGCTCAGCTACTGACAGCTTAATGATTCAGTCTTTGCTCAGTTCACCAAGAGTCTCCTGTTCCCTTCACCTTTTGTCTACCGTATCTATTTAAATTTTTAATTCAAGGGGCATTGTGTTTGCTTTTTGGTTATTAAAAGCAAAACATAATAACACACCTCAACCCCATTTGTCTGCTGTGGATGAAATGAGAATCCTTATGCTGCTTTATGCAGTGCGTGTATATATATATCTGTATGCTGGCACAACTGATAGATGTGAGAGTAACTGTACGTAGCATCTTGCCATAAACACACTTGTTTTCACGGTTCCAATAAGAACAAAATGCATTTTGCCTACACCATCACCAGCAGTGAGATGACACCCATACTTCACAATGCACCAGTTATAAATAAGGATGCAGGGAACTCAAGCTGTAAGGTACAGCACCGAGAAGAAAATGCAAGAGATCCTATCCTGTGAATGTATGCTGACTGAATTCAAGCATTAAGTGGTTGACAAGTGCTTGGAGCCACTAAAACAGAGAGATGAAGAAGAGGGGGAAGGGAGATGACACCTAAACCCACCACCATGAATAAAATAAAAAAGACTCATTCAGTTTGAATTCACTGTGGTGTTCCTGGCAAAATGTCTGCTGAAGGACTGCAGATTTTATAGGCCTAGAGGAGACACTGAAGAAATACAAACAAATCAATGAATACCAGCAGTGAGAGATAAACAGTTTCAAATGCTTCATATAACCAGAATCACTTTGCAGCCAGATTCATTGCCAAGATGAAGACTTGGAAAGCTTCTGTCAGACTATTTCCAATTACAGTGCTTTATGAAAACACAAGGGATACGGTACGCCTTGATGAGAAAAACCAGTGTATATATAGACTCATCATCCCTGAGCAGAAAGCACTGAGGTAAGTACTTGTTGTTATGGATACGTCTGCATAAGTAATGGTGTTATTGCATCTAACCTTCAGTTTTCATTTATTTTCTATTGGGGTGGGGGCAAGATTTACATTTTATGGTATAAACAATCGTCTGCCATTCTGTGTGACTGAAAAGTACATCCAAGGGATGAGTTTAATGGAAAACCAGAGGAGTCAAATACCATATTTAGAAGGTTTTGGAAGACTTTAGAAAATGTATTGCTGATTGGTCTTTTAATCAATGAACACACAAGTGCAAACAGTTTTCATGACACAATGTATACAGAACTCATTTGTGCATTCCTTGTGTCAATTGACCTCCTATACTAAGAACTGTTCTTTTAGTGAGGGATATGAACTGGGGGGAGGAGGGGAATCATTGGTGGCTTTCCATTACCTCAGGAGGCACACACATGTTAGAAATGGATCATGCTGTACAGACTTTCCTTTATGTACACAGAAGATGGAGGAAAGATTTTTGTTCAGTTCTTGATTCTGGTCCTTAAACTTTAAGTCAGTTTTCATATTGATACCATTCTGGTTAAAACAAGGTATTACAGACATTAGGAGATATTTAGGAGTTGTGTTCGATGATCCCTGTGGTTCCCTTCCAACTTGGGATATGCTCAGATTCTCTGATATACATCTGAAACAATCTGTTTGTTTTTAAATAAATCTTGATGTCAGTAGGAATCTCATGGTTACTAATAAGAATCTACATTTTCCAACCCTGTCTTTTTCAAAGGCAAATCTGACTGCTTCAGATGGAGTTCAGGTTTTGCACTATTAAACTGAAAACAAAGAAAACCCACTTTCTTTGTTGTTTTTAGTCAGTAATTGGATATATGTACAGTCCCTAAGGTAGGTTGTGCTGCTGTGCATGCTTTGGTCACGTTAAAACAGAAACAAGAGAGTGAGCCTATGGCGCTCACAACCTATGCTTGGAGACCAGGAGACTCCAGCAGCCTAGAAGAGGAGTTGCAAGGCACTTCTCTTTCAATGTCTGCAACAGAAAGCTTTATTTATAAAGTTGAATGTTTAAAAATTTTTGCTTCTTGACCATTTCTAACAAATCCTTTAGGTTAAAACAATGACCAATTTCCAGAGGCCTATAATCTTGCAAAATTTGAATTTTTTTCATAAAACCAAGCCCTAATTGCTCTGGTATTTCCGAGACTTGTTCCAGAAAAGAAATATGGATCATCTGAATGAAACAGATTTCCTTTGTTTAGCACTAGGAAAACACTTTTTTTTCCCAAACTTTCTGTAAAATCACATGAAACTTGTCATTTAAAAAAAATTCAAAATAAAAATGTTTCCAAAAGCAGATGAAGAACACAGAAATGCCATTCCAAATTGAAAGAATATAACTAAAAGCAGTCAGGCAATGGAAAATGGAAGTGCAGTGAGATATCTTCCTATGATTCCTTTATGGATCTCAGGTGGCTCAGTTATCTGTCACACAGCTATAGAGCAAACAGTCAAACAGCCTTACAAATGAAGGAAGAACTTCTTGACAACACTGAAGGAAATACAGTCTAGTAAAACCTTTCTCTTTTTTCTGAAATAATCACAATTATTTCTTTAACCCATCTCCTCTCCATTGAAACAAGAGTAGAGAGAATATTGTGCCAGATAAGTTTGCACTTCTCTGTTTAACAGAAACCAATCTCCCTAAGCCCTTCCTCAAGTCCTTTCCAGTAGCTTGGAATTTCCCAGCTAAGTTTGTGCCAGCCTTGGGCAGTGCCAGCATCTATTTCTTGTTCTATTTTTCCAGTAACTTTTCAACTAATCCCACACTTATTTTCTGCCAGATCTGTAATATCAGCAGCTATCTCTACTCTGAAACATTCTTCAAGTATAAGTTTCTCAAAGAATGAGTTCAGACTGAAAGAACATGAAGTTATTAGATCAATACATTCTCTGATTTAATTTCATGTTTTTGTCACTGTGATCACCTGTACTATTACTTCTTTCTGCCAGTAAGGATCAGGTGAACTCCTTTTAACACAAGGTCTGTTATTTTTAAAGCTTTAATGAGGTTCCAAAATAATCTATCATGAAACACTATTAATCACCATCTAGCTATATATAGGAAGGATTACTGAAATCAAAGTAAAACAAAAAATAAGCAAAATGAGAACAATATAGAATCAGCATTTTGAATAGGATTTTTGACTGCAAAAAGATCTGGGAACTAGATTATATCTACAATTTCAAAACTGTGGTGCATTTTCCAGAAAAATACTCAGCTCCAATGCACCACTTACATTAACCAGTCAAAAATCTGTAGCACAAAATATATGTATTCTGATTTTTGCAAAAATGGCTTCAATCAGAAAAGAATCCTTAGTTTGCTCGTGTATTTTAGCAGCTTATTTGTAAAATTTAACCACGTGATTTACAAAAATGCAACTAAATATTTATGTGCTTCCATCAAAAAAAATGGCTAAGATGGAATCTCCGATTTAGTCTACTGAAAGAAACAGCAGGCTTCCTGGGAACACCGGTCCTGGAAGAGCTGCATCTTCCAGGTGGTGGAATGTGAAGAAGCTCTCGTTCTGGCGAGTACTATTGATGCAGTTCTTCCATGTTTCAGCGGTATCAGATCGTAAGGAACTTTCCACTCTATGGAGTGCACAGCAGCGCTCCTCCCCGTCCCCACGGCCAGCCACATCCCACAAGAAGCCTCCTGTTTCTGGGAGGGCTCCCTGCTCAAGGAATGGGTACACTCAGTGCAACTGCTGCAGTCGCTATGCCTGGAACTTCATGAACCTGACAAACTGCTGGCACTTGGCTGCAAGCTCAACTCAGACATACTTCAGCATGTGAGAACTGCCATAACTCTTGTTTATGTTGCCTGTTCTCATGTCGCTCTGTCTCTCCTCCCATCTGCCTGAAGCAGCCATGCAGCACTTTTTAAAATGTATTTTTTAATTCAGTGGAAATCTGAAAATCAACTAAAAACAGTTGGTCAAAATTTAGGCCTGTATTTGACCCACCAAACAATCAGGAACTTTCCCAGAAGTCAGGCCAGACATTCAAACTTAGATACTGCTGGGACAGAAAGCAGCTCTCCTTTGCAGATGAGTAACCAGTCTTTTGTGACTTTAAAAATAAACCAGACAAAGGCTACACCGGAACAAAAGGTACAGTAACAGTTTGCAAGAGCTGCAGCCCAAGATAAGATCACAGATAAGGGAGGGAAAAAAAACTAAAAGAGCTTTCTGAATTTCTTAATTTTGCACAGCCAAATTTAACTCATAAAAATAAATAATTTGGAGCTGAATGTAAGATTTTATCCATAACCTCCTGTGACTTCTGGAATTTGCAGAGTGCATTCTACCAACTCAAAACTGCAGAATGAATTGTGGGAAAACTGTTCGTACTTTGATACTTTCTCCACCACGGTTTGGAAAGAATTTAACTCTGAATTCTACTTGCAGCATGCTATATATAGGGATAAGGTTCTGCATGTCACATGGGAAAATGCCTCCGTCTCTCTTGCTGTTTCCTGCCTAGGTTGTGAGAGTAAGCAGTACCATCTGAAGCCAAACTGAACACAGAAACTGAGAGCTACAAGAAAGGAACAGGTACTAACAAAACAATTTTCCAGGTCTTTTAGACAGTTATTAAGATGGATTTCTTTTACATGCTGTAGCCTCAAGCACAAGCTTAGATGAACAAATGGGTTGATCCTGCAACCTTTCATACCACAGCTTAATCTTACTGTCTTCGAGGAGTAATGCACATGATAAGAGCGAACAATGGAAGCTCTGGGATCAAAAAACTCAAACAGATAAAGTGAAAGCAGTACTGGAAGAACCGGGTCTAGCTGGTTGGGAACTAGGTGCAAACAGACCTGCAGGCATTTGTTGTTAGGACTCTTGTGATACATTACATTCATCTTTCCAGCTAGAAGGCAACAATGACAGCACTAGAAGAAAACAGAAGTCAGACTGTGCTCTTCAGATCCTTCCCTCTCCGAAACAAGCAGCAGACAGACATCAGCTGCCTTGAGAAATCAGGTGCTGCCTGCTGCAAGCCACAGCATATTGCTAACTGAGGGAGTTCAACACTCAAAATAGCTGCAACTGTAGGAAAGAGGCAGCCAGTGCTGGGCAGCAGCCACAGAACCAGAGCAGGGATTTTACTTTTCAAAATACTGCTTGCTGTCATGCAGAAGGACTCGGGTCAGACCTCTCCAGCAGAGCAGACAGAAATCGAAGCAATTAATTTGTCATTATGGAGTTTATCAGCCAGGATAAAATGAAGCACGCAGGAAACTGTACCCTCCAAAGCCTCAGATAAATGGTAATTTGCTCTGTGAAAAGTTCATGAGGCAAAAACAAGACCTCTGATAGGTAATACAGTGCGGCTAAGGGAGGACAGGGTGGCAGTGCCTCTGAGAACACACTTCCCCTCTGAGTCAGAATTCACCAAAAGTTTCAACCAAGACTGAAGTTAGAATTTTTACCTCAGCTCACCTTTGTGCTAAGTGATCACACTGTGAAAAGTGATACAGATGGGAGTGTGCAAGAAAGTGAGAGCATCTCATTCTTGAGGAGCAGGAAATCAACAAAATAACATCAAGGAAACGACTGTGAGGGGTAACGGCAGGCTCAATACAGGCGCCAAGATGTATGAGTATGTACATGAATGCTGCAAGCTCATCAGCTCCCATCTCCTTGACTGTTGCACAAAGGATGTGTAACACTCTGTCCCACTTTCATGCTTTCCACTCATTTCCACTTCTGAGGTATCTACTGGAATTACTCCTGTGGAAATGGGAAAGCCCATGCACTCAGCCTCTCCATGTGGCCCATGACAGCCCACCATGAACTCCTGCCACGGCCATGGTGTACAGTAACAGTATGCATCCTTCAGTAAAGCGTTTTTAACTACAAATGGTTCATCCTTTGGGTCTCAGTAGAGAATGGCAGGATTTAGGAATCCCTGTGAACATGGAAATACCTGCTGTCAACAAACAACCATCTGTCAGGACAGATGCGTCCGAAGCAGTCATACTCTACACTGTTTTACCAGCAGCTCAGAAAACAAGCAGCTGCAAGAGCTGCAAGACCACATAGTCTATCTAGACAAAGTGATTTCACTAAGATGGCTGATGTCCTTTTCAGAAGCCTAACTACTGGAATTTTCACTACTATGGGCACTTATTTAATTGCTATTGGACATCTCACCACATATATCCTGCTCCACATCTGTATCACACTCAGGCCTTACTTCTTCCACACAGACAGAGCCTGCTGTGCAAACAATACCTCATTTATGCTTGTTTGTTTTCTGTAAGAACATTCTGCAAATAGGTATGTTGCAGCAGTCTCAATTCGCAGTAGACATCATATGGGAGATTGAAAAGCACTGAAAGAGCTAGGGGTGCTCTTCTGAGGACGTCTTTATGGTAGCAGTGTGTTTTAGATGTGCTGAACATAATGACTGTACAGCACTCTAGAAGATGAGGACAAATACATCAAGATAGGGAGACAGTAACAAGGCATTTCAAGGATTTTTATTATCTTTAAAAATGCGTACCTTCTTGTTGGTGCTCAAAATCTGTACAGATAGGCAGCGCCTTCAGCTACAGAGGCAAGCTTGCACTATAGTGCACCCAATAAAATGCACTTCCAGTTGCTCACAGTATTAGCAATGGATTCTGGTTATAGCATTTTGACAATATAGGCACTTTGGTATTTTGTTTATCAGCTTCTGAAGCTGACAGTTTAGAACTTTACTTGGGAGCAAAATGTTGTTTTAATGAACAGAGAAACATGAGATTGCCTGAAGTCTGTCTGAACTTGTGATTTTATATTCATATTTCAGAAGCTTTACATACAAAAAGACTTCATTAACTATTTAACAAAGTCATCTAGAAGTAATACCACATGAAACAGTTTCTCCTTTATACTGGGTTTCTTTTAAGACTAATAATTCAAATACCTGATTTTGAGAATTTAGCAACGAGTAAACACAACCAGTTCTATGCCCACCATTCACTCTCCTTAGGTATGAGAAAGCTTTCCAGGAAGTTCAGCGTACCTCACTGTAAGAATTGTGATCAAGAGATAACCCATCATCTGCATAAGATATTCTTAGGGTGAGCCAAAAACTCTGTTCTACACAAATTATAGAGAAGGGCACATTCTTAACCACACACTTGTGATTTTACAGAATTGAGGCACGTCACAGATGTAACATGATGTATCTCAATATGTGTATAAAGGAACTATGGTTTCTTATCTGATAAAAGAATATGGTTGCTTAAGTACATTCTTTGGTGCTCAACATTAAAATTATCTCTGCTCCTATAGCAGTCATGATCTCAGACAAAATTTTAACTTTCTTAACAAGCACTCCCTTTAAAACCATAGCTCTACATCAGAACTCAAAACTCCAAACTGAACCTGAGAAGACATTTATTAAAAGGACACAAGGTAAGGCAGAGAAAGGAGAAATCAATCTAGATATCTGCTTTATGAGCTACAGAAGGAGACAACAAGAACTACTTCTCTTTTACCTCCAGATCCCTTTGCTCCCTGCTCTCTCTGAGCATTACAACACCATGTTTTCAAACTCAGCTGTAACAAACTGAAGGTAAGTCTCACACTGTCATGGAAATCATATGCATATTTTATGCTGGTTTATTACCTGACACAAGATGCAGCAATACAATTACTTATTTCCCAGAGAAGATGCTAAAGAGGCAAAAGTATGAAAACAGATGAGTAGGGTCCTGTTCCCAGCCTAAAAAGCCTCATACCCACTACCATGACACACAGAAAAACGCTAGTAAGGGTATCAGCTGAAAAAGGAACTCTCCCACAGCAGCACTGCTCCCAAATCAGCAAGTGCTTTTGTATCAGCTTTCGATCATGCCTCAGGAGACTAACATGGTTATTATGTCTCTCTTCAGGTGCTCAAGGAAGTTAGAAATTCAAATGGAGTTTCAAGAAGAACAAACACATACTCTAACCCTATTAAAACAATTTAGAGAGCACTAAATATTCTAATTCCTTGCTGCAATTACACTAATGATGGTAGAAGGGAACTTCACATCAAGATGCCTCAGAAAAGTCTAATAGTAGTTAAATACATTGGAAGACTATTAAAGGAAATCTGCATTTATTTAAACCAGCTGCCTGGAAGTTCTGAAGGAGTAAGGCATAGTTATTAATGTAAGCAAAGCAAAATGTTGTTCAGATTCAATTTGTAGACATTTTAAACAGAAATACTGGCACTCAAGCACTAAACAGAGAATGTAATTATCACAGCTCAGTTTTATTTATTTATTTAAAGCCATCCAACATTCCTCTGAACATTTTAAAGGAAATATTTTCCAAAAAAACATTAAGGTTTTCTTTTTTTTTTTTTCCCCGAAGAGTAAAACAATTAGCACAGCAGGCTTTAATCAAATGGTTTACATTCCCCTACTCTGAACTCTCCAACTACAAGCGTCACAAATAATATCTCTTTTCAGATATCAACAGGCTAAGAAATGCCAGTTGTAATTACAAACTTTATGAAGTTGACAAATGAATTCATGGTAACAGCTCCTTACCCTCATGAACTCTCATAAACCTGGACTAAACCTAATGGATTCGGCTCTTCTGTAACCATACTCCCGCAGTTCTCAAGAGAGAGTTTTGCAAATTCTCCTACAGGAGACTGATGAAGCAGCAACGATCTTACAGGTTACTTATAATCTAGGAATGCTTTAGAGGATGAGATGTCTAATTCCATATAAATTCAAGACAGGGAACAGTAATTCAAAAAGCAGGACTGCTACCACTAATTTAAGGAGGACTACAGCTGCTAATTTCACTTCACAGACCTCCAGCAACTATGTGGGAAGAGCACCAGGACTGTTTCCAACTACTGTGTCAAATCTGAGCCGTGTAGCCTGATCCCTCATTAGAAGAATTTCACAGTACTTTAAACTCGCTGTGGTGTCCACTAGATTTTGTTTCAGTTTCTGGCAACTCACATCTGAGATTTCAAACGTATGGTCAAATTGTAGCATAGACCTGCCAACTCATCCAAAGGCAACTGGGAGGAGATAGAGTGGTCTTCAGCTTTTGCAGCATGTGAACCTAAGGAGGTAACCAGTTGTTGTCATCTTCCAGGAAGGACTGTTAAGATTTACTGTAATTAAATATGTGCATACATTTTTCTAAGACAAAAATAAACTGAAAATTGCTTGGCATGTTACCATTTTCATGTTTTATTAATTCTTCTATCCATAGGTCTTAAGGAGAACACAGAAAGGACGTTAATGTGAGACAGATGAGGCTTCCCAACTTCTGATTCCCCATGATCTACTGCAGCATAACCATAAAGACAAAAGGAGCAGCATTCAAAACTTAAACCTGGCAATACCTTGTTCTGGCAGTCTCTTGTTCCCCAGGCATCTCAGCAGCAGCATGTCTGGCATCCTGAGAAAGCTTTTCAGTGCACCTGCTATATGGTGGAAAGCTCCACTGCAATGAGTGTGCAGGTCAAGTAATCCTCATTCTTTATGAGATGGAAATCCGTTATTGGAAATCCAGATTGGAAATACATCACTTTCTGTTTTCAAAGGTCCAAGCTATGGTTTGTTTTCAGTCATTTTTTCTTGCTGTCCTTGTATCCTCATCTACCTCCTGTAACTACAGAACAAATATCTAATGACAAAACCACTTCTGTTTTCCAATCATTTGCAATAATTCAGCTGTCCTGTTCTGGAATGTGATGGTGACAGACACAACACATAAGCGAAAGTTACAAAGCAGCATCTGATTCCCAGTAGCTCTGCATGCATCCAGCTGCTTTAAGTTAAAGAATGACATGGGAAGCCATCAGATTGTTACTGAGCCACCAAGGAAGAAAATTTAAAGTAGCCTTGGGGAAAGAGGGGAAGCTGAACACCTCGACTGTGTGAAAGGTTATAGGGTATTTACCACACAAGCTATAACAGGTTTTTTCCGTCTCGCTTCTCTTAAGACTTCAGCTTTGGGAGCAATATGCCAGCTACCACTATTTCACAATCCTTATACAGATGCTAGGTGCTGTGGGAGAAGAGGGACCACAGTCCTACTTTTAAAATGGAGGTCTGCTAGAATGCAGATTACAGTGACAAAACGGATAGCGGAACAATGAGATTGCAGTATGAAGCAGTAGAGTGAATTGTAATTAAGTTCTGTTTCACTGCTTTCTTCTTTCCAATCTACATTTCTTTCATTTCGTCTTCTTTCCTAACCAACATTTCAGAAGAGTAATCTGTATCACTGGCTGAACAGTTCAGATCGTGGGTTTGGGTATAAAACCCCACAGTAAAAATCTGAGTCCCACAACAGGTCTTCTATGAGGAATATATGTAATATCATACCAGTGCCATCATCAGGGGCAGCAAAAGATATTTAGTTTAAAATGAAATTACCTGTAATACTAATTATTCCACCCAACTCCTAGGGCAAACTATTTCATGTTCTACATTAAGTATCTGAGGCAAAAAACACTTAAAACTGTGTTCGGTCTTTAATGCACCATATGTACAACTCCATGTTTTTGTATCCTGCAGTGTTTTGCTACCTACTGATTTTTGCAGTGTTGCTCATAGCAAAGTGGTTTGTAAGAAGACTGATGCAGAGAACCACTCCAGTGTGCAATACACCCCAACGAGCTCTTCACAATTTTCATCAGAAATATGAGAAACATAGTTAATCTCAATGATTTATGACATTCCTCCACAAATTTCTTCCAGTCAGAACTACTGATAGTAACTGATCATAAGGGGTGCTTCAGCTCCTTCTAGAAACCTCACTCCCACAGTATAAACCCTTAGTTTTGGGCTACTGTCAAGCAAAATCCAGCACTGTGGTCTAGATTTAGGACAAAGACTAATGGCCATTTCCATGTCTGGTCCATTAAGTCATTTTCTCAAGCCTGGAAACAACAATACACAGACAGTAAAGTCTCTCAGCAGGGGTGAAATGACCTTTTATAAATCATATGATGCAGTCCTGATCATTACCTTCTCTCGGCAGAATGTAAAATAAAGATGTCAGCACGAAAGAAAGTGCAACAGCGCAAAGATAAGGAAAAACATCCAGTGAGAAGAGAGTTGTGTGGAAATCAGAAGACCAGAGTTCAGCCTTAATATGCTCAATCTAAACAACCAGGACAAATTTCTCCTCATGTTTGCCCTACCTCAAAGTTGTAAATGATAGCTATCCCATTCAAACGTGGCTTCATTTACAGGAAGGTGGACGGAGCGTGAGCATATCAACAAAGTAAATGCTACTGTGAGACAAACACTCCATCTCAGCCTTGCTCAGCTGCTGGCACGAAATGGGCTCCATCCCCAGAACAGGTATTTTCATATATAACACACACATTTTTGCTCAGAAAAAAAAGAAAGAACAGAACCCGTCAGAGCCACTGAATAAACACAGTGCAGGGAGATGGGAGATCAAAAGGAGTTTCCTTCTATTTCCCTCTAACCTGCTCTACTATGGAACTGCAGGTTAGGTTCTTGTCACTGCTTTCACTCACAGATAAAGCTCAAGATGATTCAACAGGAAATGCAATGCCAGTTGAACCATCAGCGGCACAGAAATCCTTAATTTTCCCATTAGCCCTAAAGGATATCTTCTGATTAATCTTAGAAGCAGCACCAAAGCCATAGCAGTATAAACCTCTGTTTATTAATGCAATAAAAACAGAGTAACTCCGCATGTCAGAGTGCAGTAATGGGCACTGAAGTAGCATTTTGCTTCCTAAAAGAAGTGCACTCACAATACTAATGACAGGACTGAGACACTGCAGCCTCTTTACCACTTAGCTTGCATACCATCAAAGAAAAACATCTCTATCACTTTCAGATACAACTCATCCAAATTGCTGTCAGAGATTATTCTGCCTAATTCATGAGAAAGCAGTCAGTCCCTTAACTAATGGGGCAGTAACATTCATCTCTAACCTGCAGCCTACATACCCAATTTCTGCTTTTGTGTACCGGACTTGTGCTAGCACCATACTTGCACTTCGAACTCAGCAGCAAAAGCCTCATCTTTGCAGTACTTCTCACCTATTTACAGGCAGCACACAGAACTTCCTTGATGAGATAGTGGTAACAATGTTATTTAGAGCTGCCACTCTCAAGAACCGCCCTTCAGTCACTCGTATTTTTCTCCCCTGGGTTCTCCAGTATTCAACTAGCGTTTAGCTTATACTGCTATCCCTTCTTTCTCCCTAAAAGCCCCTTCATCTAGAAAAATATAGTCTCTCTCCTCAAAAGCTGAAAGTGCTGAGAGAAAAACAGAGATAAAGCTCATTTTGTGTTGTTTCCCAGAAAAACAAAAAAACAAAATAAGAGAACATGGACATTTAAACGTCATCCTGGACAAAAGAGGAATAAGGAGACAAAAAAAAAAAAAGTTGGAACAGGCTTCTCAAAAGTACATCTAAGATGAGAAAGTTCTGTTCTTGTACAGTCATAAATTAGCTAAATCCAAATTAGTTCATGTTTTTCTAACTTGAAACTGTTGAGTTGTATCTTTCCAAGAGGGAAAGGGGTCATCTTGTTCTCTAAGATGAGCTGCTGATGTTATCGACTTTCAGCAAGAAGGGCAAATTTACACTACAGCATCCCGGTCCAAGTACTGAAGCTTTCACATGCCCTGCCTTATTTGCTAGAAAATCCATAATTCAAAACCTGCACAGAGTGGATGGGGTCAAACAACGAAGGACTGCCATGGCTGCCTATCTCACATCCCTTCAAAAAGGGCTGATCGGCTTCAACTAAGCCAAAAAAAAAAAAAAAANAAAAAAAAAAAAAAAAAAAAAAAGGCAAGCAAGAACAGATCTACATCCAGTGTACTCTGCTTCATTGTACGTGCCTGTGCTCAGTTACATACTGACAAGGTTAGGCTGCTGCTATCACACTTGTGCTGAGCACACCTAGAGCTGCTTCAGGTTTACTACACACTGCTGTCACTGCACTGCAGCAAACTCCATTCCCTTATCTTCAACACCACGACACAGCCTGTTAAAAAACAAATAATTAAATCTTCACAGGGTGACCAGTTAATCATCTGATGAGGGAGGGGGGTTTCCTTCCAGCTCCACCTGTAAAAGATGAAACTCCTCCCATCAAGCAAAAGAGTGGGAAAATATAAAGAGTAGATATACTAGAACTGCAATAGCCTAGGTGCTAGTTGACAACAGTAGGGCAAAACTTGGTTTCTATCCAAAAAAAAAGAAAAGAAACAAGAAATCTCCTTCACTGAGGTCACCACATGGAGCCATCTGTGTTAGCACAGCTTCAGCATAGGTCTGCAAACATTCTGAAATGTTTCCACCTATACTGCAACCAGATTTTTTATAACTTGGCTTTAATCTTAAAGCCATACTTCTGCATACTCATTTTTATTGCCAGTTTCACTTACATGCATAGAACAACAACAACAAAAAAACAATACACAACACAGGCTCAGTGAAAACACGTATGAAATTTCCCAATGAAGGTCATTGTGCAATGAAAAAGGGTTATAAATGACACAGTCCATCAATATTTAAAGCCTGCAAATAAGAACAATTAAGATCAACTACAAAAGGGTAGTCAAACAAAAATCACAAGGAAAGGAATCACACCTTCAATTGATTTAAAAGGGCAGCAGAAACCCTGGTATGTGATTTACTGGCAGAAACTAAACACTCTAGTGTGGGCTAGTTGTAAAGAAAAAATATTGTCTTTTTTTTTTTTTTCCAGTTTGAAATCTAGTGCACTGAATCTTAAGAAAGTACAGGTTCACTCAAAGTGCAACCTTCTTTTGATGTTAAAGGGAAAAAAAACCTAACCTCCTCCATATCTTCTATATTAAAAATGTTCATTAATGAAAAGCTAAACGTTTAATTCACTGGGATGGTTCTGTTTTTTGTCATTTTTGTATAGTTAACAAGATCATAATTCAAATAGGTCACACATTGTAAATATCCTCACTATATTGTTTTCCTTTCCTCTATAATTAGACCACCTTTTGTTACCAAGAATCCTATAAACTGTTTAAATGTGAATGGTTGTAAACTGCTCGTATTAAAAATTAGGCATCTCCTCCTCCCAACTTGGTACAATGGGAACCGCATCCAGAAAAAACTGTGGCACATAAAATCAACATTACATCTCTGACACCTCTTTCTGCAGGGGTCTGACCCACATTACATCATCTGCACGCTTTATACAGCTTCTGTCTTTTCCTCCAGCCCTGCGAATGACTCTTGCCTAAACATCGACTAACAAAGGGAGACAGTACGAGCTCACTGATGAGCTGCCATGGAAAGGAAGATCACCTTGTCCCACCAGAGCTATGGGAAGTGAAGCACCACAGCGATCCCGGCAGCTTCTGGGAGACAAACACTGAGCCCTGTTTGCTGCCTGATGCCCAAGAGGATTGCCAGCAGCAGCAGGCACAGAGAGCCTGGGGGTCAGGACAGCTTCCCAAGAACCAAAACATCCCAGTGCTGTTCTGTTCTGCTGTTTTAGGTGACAAAAGGTGCTTTCTGTAAACTCGCAAGACACAAAGGCAGTCCTTAGGGGAACGATGGCTCCTTCCTGAATGTGCTGAGCTGCCGCCAACCCAAGCCATTTCCAAGGACATACTCAGCGAGCTTTCAGCCCACACATTTTACCATCCCTTCTACCACTTGAGATCAAACAGCAGCAGAAGCATCACACGTTCTCTTAGAGTACAGTTACACTGCACACTTTTTAGAACGAACAGTCACAAGATCCAGAAATAGCATATGGCTATTAAGAACCAATGGCTCACAGTAGCCATTAGGAGGATTAATGGATGTTACCTGTAGATTTTTGAACAGGCTCCTTAGGATGGGTACAGGATCTCAACCACAGAGACTGTATGGAAAGGATCTGATTGACCATAGATGATGCTGTCAGAACTGCTTCCTACAATGCCAACAGTTCAATAAGAA
The DNA here is from genome assembly GCA_013399175.1 of Odontophorus gujanensis. Taxonomy (NCBI): domain Eukaryota; kingdom Metazoa; phylum Chordata; class Aves; order Galliformes; family Odontophoridae; genus Odontophorus; species Odontophorus gujanensis. The sequence goes on from VXAB01006289.1 coordinate 408,717, forward strand.
ACACAAAGCAAAAACACTTGCAAATATTCCAAGACAGAAAGCTGGCATGCTCACATTCAGACCAAACAGACCTGAATGGGGAACACACGTGCACAATTTTAGGAAATACAGCACTCCTAGATAATTTTTTTTCTGCATAATCTGAAAGAAAATAAATAGAAATTAAACACAAAATTTTTTCAAAAGATGAGTTTAAAATAATGTCCAAATTAACGTTGGCTCCCTCCTCCTCTTTCTATTGGTTAGCATCCAATGAATTGTGGATTTTCTTCTGAAATACACAGGAATCTGTACAAGTGATTGTCATACGCCCACCTACAGATGATTAATGTGATTTTTCTGATGTTAAACACAGACTTTTTACACCTGAACCTGACAACAAACACTGTTTGACATATGCTGCATGAATTCTGATGCCATATGCAACTGCTTTCCAGTAGCACACAGTTACCCATTACGCACTGGTAGACTATAGAAACCCTCATTGCTGTCAATTGCAAATCCCTCTTTTTCCAAGGACAATTTTCATATTCCAACTACAGAAGCAACTTCGGGTGTCTCACATTTCATGACATTTGTTCAGAAGAGAACACAGATTCCCATGACTCCAAGGAAGAGCTGCAGGCTGCTTCTCTTCCCCACTGCAGGTGTATGATGCAAATATTCAGTGCAGGACAAATCACAGCTTCTACAGTGCTGCTGGGGGAGCAGGGAACAACCAAAACCACCCAAACCAGAAGGATTTAATTCAGATGAGATAGGGATATTCTTCAGATGTGGAACATAATAAAAAGGAAAATAATATTAATCAGTTTTAAAAGGTTCTACATCCTGGAGGGGATTATAGCCTGAATTAAGTACTACAGAAAAAGACAGCATAATTTTTCACCAAGTGTATCTGTCTGGTTAATTTACCCAGGACAGTGGGAATCATGGAAGAAAAATGCAGATGTTTGCTTTGCAATTTATGGGCTGTTTCCCAGCACATTCCACCAAAGGGGTTGGATGGCATCGTGACCGTAGTGGGAGCAGACACCAAACAACACACACGCCCCCACTGCAAAGAAAGGCATTTTATAAAGGTGCCAAACTGCTGCCATTCATGGCATCCTAAAATAATTGTGAAGCGCAGCTTACCATGCATTTGTAGACTTCAAAGAACATTTTTTAAAGCATTTTGTTATCTAACAAAAATTCCGAGATGTTTCCCATTGCTATTCTTGACAATATTTCAGTGTTAAAAAAAAAGATAATCTATAAAAATAAAACGGTATTTGATGCACTAATCATCATTACAATAACTAAAAGAAAATGAAATCTCCCCATTGCAAACTACTTTCCACTTGCAATAAAAACCTTGGTTTTCTCCTTTTAACCCCCATTAAAAGATCAGAGGGAATGCTGACATACAAGATTTGGCAGGCACTCAACAGAGTGGGTACCCCATCAGACATCTCTTGTTCTTAAAGACTAGACATCAAGTAAAAATGAATTTTGGCCAGATATCAAACCTTAACAGTGGTCTAAGGTAATTCAGTTGTTCATAAACGAAAACGTGCACTTCTCCTGAAGGTAAAATTAAAAAAGGTTGAAGAGAAATGGAAGAGTAATATAATATCGGAAAAAACAGCTTGCTGAAGAGGTAATTTCATTATTAGACTCTTGTAATCTTGTTCAGAACAGCAATATGTTTTATGGATACGGAACCTGTGTTTGGACCTTGGTTCATATCCCATTTTCCACTTAGTATAAGACCTATGCCAGGGTTTCTTTTCCTACCATTGCTGAACTACTGGTCTCCTCTTTCAAGAGAGAGATATTTGTGACGATACATATGATTCACCCTGCTCTGTCACAGAATATGAACTTTTGCTTGCATAATCATAATAAACATCCTAACTGGAAGATGGTAAATTGCCTTTGGGTTTGGTATACCGAAATGCTTAACACCGGTACTATCAATTATGACAGTGCTGAATGACAGCTAGCTTTCTAGTGTGATTAACAGCACCAACATATTGCCTGCCTTGTAAATCCATGTTATTCCAAATTCACATTCAGGCTGGCTCCACCAAACCTCTAGGCTTCGCCAAATGCTGCACTCTCCTCTTCTTGTGTCAAACCCCAAGAATGAGTCTAGGTCAGAGACTTCTGCCTTAGATATCAGGTAGGCATACACACAGAGCAGGGTACCCAATCTGATTAAAATGATTTTCTTTCCTCTGAGTGGTATCTTGGAAGACAAAACCACATTGTTACATACAGGATGATGCTGGTTACACTGAACACCAGAATTCATTGCTACACAGACAGAACAGTTGTATCCCCTGCCATAGAGATTTCCCTAACAAAATATATGCAAATATATTGATTTTATTACAACCCTGAAATAACCGTAAGAGCTAATCATAGAAAGACCAATCCAGCATCTCCAAGAATGCTACATTTTAATAGAAAGTGCACTTCCCTCTTCCAGTACTGTGAATAACATGGACTTTCTGACAATGATTCCAGTTCTAATATCAACGATGGAAAACATACACCCTGAATAACATTGCTAATTATGTTTTTTTTTCTACTCTCACCAACCACATTGATAGTAAACATGTCCCATTTTTACACACAGGATTAATGTACTGCATATAAGCTCTACCATACACTCCTTTGCAAAGACTGTACAGTAAGAGAGTGATTGCTATGGACATTTTCAAGGCCATGACATCAATTAAAGTATAAAATCCCAGTGGAATCCAAAGGAAATTGACATTTAGTTTCTATATAAGATTCAAAAACAGCCATCCATCAGTGTCAACTTGGTAAAGATCAGAACAAGCATTTAGAAGAATCAACTATTATCACCAATTTAATATAACATTAACTAGCAAAACAAAGCAGGGCACATCAACCACAGAATGATGATTTTCATGGAAATGCCTTAACAATGTAAATGTGTACTAAGTACAGAAAGAGATTTTTTTCTAACACGGCATTTCTGATATCTTAGTACTTCTACTGTGAATTTGCCTTTCCATATACTTGGGGAAAAAAAAAAGGCAACATATTCTATTAGAAATTTTACGAAAAAAATTGCAAATCAATATCTAAAGATGGAGCAGCAGTAATAATATTAAAATGACCAACAGTTGTTGATATCAAGCATATGATGACTACTCAGTACTGGGTAATTACATACAGCATAGGAGTTTTACAATTTCTACAGTGGACAAGGAGAGCTCACTGGTTAGAAATATACTTTTTAGAATCAAATACTGTTTGGAAACAAATATGACAGTTTTGATTCCGAATTACTTCTATCCACTTTCATCAATATATGAATGCCTCAAGATAGTACCAGCAACTGTAGTGGAACAAAGAAAAATCAGTTCTCAACGTAGTGAAATTTGTGTTTAATGTACAGGGATTTTGCTCATAATTTAATTTACTTACATGAATATCAAAACAAAATGTTATGTTGTTTGTACTTAGATCCTTGGAGCATCCACCATATATAAAATGAATAACAAACGTGTAGCATCACTCTCGGTAGGGTCAGTGTATTATAAGAATACAGCATAACTCCAAGATGAATACAGTGATTCAGCATCTCATTTCATCCACTCCTTGTCAGATATAGTAGAGACTTCATTTTAGAAGACTACAAGAACAACTCCTACTTGAGAAATTCCCAGTAATATGGGCATTGAGCAAATAGGCATCTTGTGGTTACTGAAAGAATACCACAAAACTGGCATCACTTAGATTTTGTAAATCCTGCCCGAATTTAGAACACACATACAGAAGGCGTTAAGTGCTAATAATCCTACTAAGAAGAGCAAGAGACTGTGTTCTGTTTGCATGATACCTTCAAACACAACAGTCAAGAACATATTGTGAAGTATTAAGCAGTACTTTCTCTGATTCGAGGCCTAATTTTCCTTCAAACCATTAAGAAGGGAGCCTCCAACAAGCCAGCCCAAGTTCAGTTTTTAAATAGCATCAGATGTCTGAAGAAGGTATTCCACAAAGGAGGTAATGTGCTGCTTCTTGTGAGTAGGAGAATTATCCTGAGACATGCACTCTTTTATTTATTCTGGGAAAAACTCTCTCTAAATCACAAGTGCAGACATGTTTAATGCTTCCTTTCTTCCTGCTCCAACGCCGCATACTAGAAAGCAGCAAAGTCAAACTAAGAAACTTTTAATGAGGTACTACTGCAGCACAGGTTTCCACACCCTGCCCAACTGCAGATGGTACCACTATTACCGTTTGCAAACTTGCAATAGCTGCTCATTACTTGTGTCTGGAAGGTGGGTTTTCTGTCCTGCAGAAGACCCCTGCTGCTACTCAGGAATCAGAGGGGTTGGTGTTCTCACCTCTTACAACAGAGATCTTGTAGTTAAAAAGGACATGGGATATCCTGTCTTGAAAGCACACTGCAGCTCTCACCAGTCCAACCTGTAACAGGGGACAGATCTGTCTGGTATTTCAAACATCACAGTTATCCCTGTACTGACGGTATCCAGGAGAGGGCAGGAAGGGAGGGAATTTCCTTCCAGGACTGTCGTGCAAAAAGCAAGGAACAGTTGCACCATGTTTATAGACACAGTCAAACGGAAAAGGAATGTGAACTATTTGGCAGTCTCTGCTCAAGAAAGAGGCAAACCAAGAGAATTAAAAGTGGTATTTTGCAAGGCTCAGGTGCAGTCACAGCATGAAAGCAGAAAGCTGCAAGAACTCATTTTGCACTTAAAATTAAAGGTCATATTTTAAGTATTTATGTAACAGAGGAGTATTAGAAGAATTAAGGATTGCAGCAAACATTACAGACTTCAAACTTTAGCTATCTAATGTACACAGAAATCTAAGTACTTCAGACAAGTTACACAACAAGCTGCTGCAACATTTTAAAAGCACGTCAGCCCCAAAAATAAGATCAATCAACAGATTACAGAGATCTTTGTGACCACTGCAGTTGTAAACCCTGTTAAAATTATGTGATGAAATTACTAGGGTCACCAAATACGGCCTCAGCACATTCATTTTTGCTAATGGGGGTGGAAAAAAACTATGGACAAATTACTTAGAAGCTTTTGATATGGGCCGCAAACGCTGCTGATTTTTTGTCTTTCAGGCAAATAGAATGAGGGGAGAAAATTCTTCCTCTCAAGATAGCATGAGTGGAAGCACACCAGTACACAAATAGAAAGAAATTTATACTTAAAATAGTAATGAGATTAAATTTGGGTTATGTATGAAGTAACAGAGAGCACACGCACGGACGCACAAAAAACACACCAAAAATACCTACACTAAGCAATGCCAAGGAAAAGTCCAACAATTACTTACGCACGTTTTAGCTAGCTGAAGTACATTTATTTCTGTGACTGGTGAAATATAAAGCAAACCTTGTGCTGTTCTACCAGTCAGCAAGCATACATGTACATTTTATACACATGTGCACACACATTATATAAAAACAACAACTGAGGAAAGTAAATCAGGAATTTTAGACATGCAGTTTCTGAAACCCCAGTAAAAATTCTCAGCAACGACAACTTCTGCCATTACTTGTGTGATCAGCCAAAAATCAGACTTTACAGCAGTGTGACTTAGCTCCCTCTGAATTCAGATAACAGCTTCCTTCCTGTGGCACTTGTGAAGTGTGTGTTGATTTATTTTCAATAAACAAGCACCTTCTTTTTATATGGCTGCTGTACTACCTCAGTGTTCACGCTGCCAAACACTGCTGAGATACAAAATACCAAACCCCAAATGAGAAATACCTGAAACAGAAGGATGGCCTTGAAATTTCACTTGCGTGTCTTTGAAAACATTACTGATCTTTACATGAGTTCAAAAATATGTCCTTTATCAACTCAGGCAATCAGTGGCTGATCAAGTACCAAATCAGACTATAACTGAAATCTAGTCCTTTATGTGGGGATCTTGTGAGGAAGAACTTCATAGGCTGACGTCAGATGATAAACAAAAGACAAATTAACAGTATTCTACAGTAAAATGGAAAAACAGTAAAAAAGAACAAAGAAAAAGGAGCAAATACACAGCTCTCCATCTTATTTCTTTAGCGTTCTGACATTTTCTGAGGTTATTATCTCACAAACACATACACACACTGCCTCTTCTCTTCACGTGTAAACCAGACTGTCATGCCATGTTACCTTGGTGCACTCTTCCTTCAACAAATCACTTCTTTCTTTTAGAGAGCAATTAATTTCTTCTAAATAAAACAACTGGCAAGTGCCTGCTCAAATTTAGGATCCACATTTTCTTCAGTTAGGAAATTGATAGTGACGGTGATCATTTTCTCAGAGGAGTAAAGCCAAAATTCACCCATGTCTACATGCAAACATTTGACAAGAAAAAGCACTGCACGTCTGTTTCTCCATTAATCATCTTTCTCTGGTGAGTTCAAATGAACTTTGATCATCTCTTTCTCCTGAACAGTCACTGAGTTGGCTCTTTTTTTTCCTTTACAGTTGATATGTAGTTTACAACAAAATGTTACAAATTGCACCCCACACTTGCCCATGTATATATATGACAATTCGTGCCTATCTACATGCTAATATGACCCAACTATTCTACAGTTACAGTCTATGCAATGTTTTAACTTTTTTGGGGGGAGGTTGCATTTAATTGGAGTACTATTTTTGTCACAGGGAGGGCAATTCAATGGGAACTGCAGGTGTTTACCACTTCAAGAGGAAAAAAAAATCACTCCAAGTATAACACACACAAGATTCCCCTACCCCCATCACATCTAGTCAGCCTAAGCTCTGCTCCCCACTCCTAAATCCCACCACAGCAGGACAGATGTCTCTAATTGTCTTGGATGGCTTGTGTGCATGCATTTTTTAGTACTTTGCATGTTACTGAGATAAATCCAGTAATTTAGAGTGGCAGACTAGGCTCTTCTTCAAGGAATGGATATCTTTTAAGCCCTTATCTGCATGTTGATGCAGATTTATGATCTTATTACCTGTAAAATTGTGACCAGCCCTTTTCAAATACCCCTTAGTGTGTCAATCCTGAGAGTTAACAGGCAAGAATAAAAGCCATATTTTAAATAGTCTGTGTTGGAATTTTACATCTACTATGAATTGCTCTCAAAGAATTGCCTGAAAATAACCAGGGAAAAATTGCATTAATTTCAGATACAAAACTGTTTGGAGAGAACAGCAGCTCCTGATTCCAGAGTCCCTCCCCCTGCAGTCCCTGTCATACAGCATGGCTGCTTCCCCCCTGACCATGTGCTAATGGGAAAACTTTAAAACAATGTCACAGCTTTGTAACTGCGGTTTAAAGGCGGAAGATAATTTTAGAAGGCACAGTACTTTCAGTAGAACTACCAGAGAGAACTGCAGATTCTGCATTTGGTAACATTTCCGTGGTAAGCAGCTGCAAAATACTAAAAACAACTAACAATACACACATGCACAGGCACACGCTAAACACAAAACTCTAAATAATCTTCTAATTTCATCAGAATAAATGCACCTTCTTAGAAAAGCAGAACCCTATTGTTCCTAAGTACCATCGTGTCTTTCCAATACAAAAAGTGGATGGATGAAGCACAGAAGATGCCAGCTTGCAAAATGGACAAAACTAGGGGGTATATGTTATTATTACTGTATACCATTACTATTATTTAAATGTAAAAAAAAATACATCCACCACAGCATTTTTTTTTTTTCTAAGAAAGACGCGGTGCTGTGAAGCAACAACCAAGCAGTTCAACAGGAGGTTGCTGTATTAGTGAGGTGAAACATTCAGGATGCTGTAATTCACTCAACAGAAGAAAACTTGAGAAATTAGTGACCTATTTATCCTTCTGGGAGTAATTAAAAATATACATACACAAATGTGTTTAAAATACAGGCCAATTATGACAGCAAGTATGAATCTTTTTAGTAAAGATTTTCCAATTTAAAAAAATGTGCTTTTCTCTTCAGTCAGAGATCTTTCTCCCCTAATACAAGCAATCAGTAAATTCTGCACAGGAAATTACAGTATTTGATTCATTTTTCCTTTTTCATTCCATTTACTACTAGGATGTTTGCCAAAAGCTCTCACAAAGGGCACCAGTGTGCAGTATTCACTTATAGATCACTTATCAATGCTCTGCCGTGAAAGTACACGTCCACACAGGTCTGTCAGAGATCTTGTATATATTTATCTCTCTACAATCTCCTTTTTGAGATATACCCATGTTCATGCTTTTTATTGCCTTTAAGGGTATCTTCTGAATTTCTTTCAAGTGTCTTTATCGCTTTAATGCATCTTGGCGAGCCTGCTACTTCCTCATATTTTTAAATAACTTTCAAGTTTGAAGATTCTAAAGTGGAAAGAGTTTTATAGCAACTAAGAAATAAGCATGTCTTCAATAATGCCAGGTTTCTGGGGTAACTGAGCAAACTTTGTTACAGATTAGGCACTTCTTTGGACTTTATTTTCAAATCAGTTGCGTGACCACTTTCATAAAACAAATGTCTCAACTTCTTCAATACCGTCTATCAACACCACGCATCTCTTTAACATAAGCTCATTTCCAATGCACCAACAAAATATTTTTAAATCGTCTACTGTATATACTTTTTCATCTCTGATTCTAGCTCTAGATTTACCCTCAAACTGTGTCTTCTTTTTTTTCTAAATAGCAGACTGATAAAAAATGCTTGAGTACCTTCCTGTAGAACACCTATTATTTGATATCATTGTCTGATGTCCTCTTGAAACGCTAAAATGAGCTGTCAAGAAAAACAACTGCTTTCGAGAAAGTCTTTGACCCATCTCAGCTATCAAATGTTGTTTCCAGTGGGGCATCTTCTAAACTACTACTTACTTCAGTTCCATCTGATCCCGTCCAGCTAACTGACAGTATTCTTTATTTTCCTATGGCATAAAATATAACAAAAATGTAAATAAACTGTACCATCTAAAGGTCTTGCCACAGTTTTCTTAACTGTAGAGGTACTGAGCATGAAGGAAAACGTTATACACCTGAATTTATCCAATAATATTTCAGTTAGCCGTGGTCCTGCTAAGTGGCATCCTGACATTTTACATGCAAAGTAATCGTGAAGCTGGGCAAGTCTGACTTGAATATGGGTCTCTGTTTGCAAAATTGAGCAATTCTTTCTAACCCTGACCCCTACTACATTGCACCATAGTTATAGTGCTTCTTTTTCAACCAAACTCAGCAGTTTCAACAAAAATAGATCAGCGCTCATCCATCACAGCGAACTTCCTCGTGCTCACACAAGACACATAGCAAAGGTACCTGACTTCCTCACACCTTCTCTTGTTCTGTTCAAAGGGAAAAGGTAAGGTCATAAACGCTGAAGCCCTCCACATGGAAGTTCTTGAGGGACCTTAATGAGATGGAACTACCTATATATGTTGCAATAGGAATTTTTCCTACCATAAATATTGGCAGTCAGCTACATGAACAAAAACACACTCGTTTTTGATGTCCACATCAGTCTTACAGGTCAGTATGACTGAGGTACTGTCACTTCATAAATGTATGCGCATATACTACCCCTGAGGCTGCTGAGCATCAAAAGGTTGCATGGAAGAATGTACCAACAAGCCAGAACTTAAGGATTTCTTCTTTGATATCCTTACTGAAGTTAAAATTAAGATTACTCACTGTACTGTAAACCCTGTTAACCATAATAACCTCTTTTTTTTTTTTTTCCCTCCTCAGAAGAGTAACACTGATAGCATTATTTCCCTGTAGGATTCCTGCATTTAGACTTCTTAAATAACAGGAACCACAATCTCATGCTGTAACGGTCTGTTAAGTCACTATTGCTGGAGTGAGGGCTTCATTTCTTAGACTTGTACTGATCTTATTTTTATTATCTATTTATAGTTCCTCATCTAACTTAATCCTCTTACTGGTTTACCGCTGATAGGAATACATGGCTGGTCTTCTGATCCATATTACATTTCTTTCTCTTGAGAGCTGATCAGATGACTTGCGGTAAAACTGTCTCAACGCAACACCAATAGCTAAGCTGAATATAACTACAGTTCTTACAGAAATAGCTCAGTCATTTACCACTATTAACACACACAGATTTGTGATATTTATTCCTGTGGGTTTTCTGAACTGTAACTAAACGGAACTTATTCTAAGAGCGAGCAATGACATTCTGTAGAAATTTTTGTTCAGCTTACATCAGAAGAATTTGAAGCTGTTACAAAAAGAAGACAGGATTTCACAGACTAAATGATACAAATTCAAGACTCACAGAGTTTCAAGAGCTCAAAATAAAGAAAACAAGAGGAGATTTTCTTCAGAAATCCAGGAATCAAGAGGTTGAGAGCTACAGTTACTGCTAAAAACTCAGACGTTTGGATAGCTGCAAACTTGCCAATTGTTATTTTATCTGAGGAAGGGGGTGTGTCAAAAAAGCACTTCAGCCTGCACACGCACCTGCAATTGCTTTCTATCTGTAATGGCATAGGCTACACACAGGCTTGCTTAATGCAGCAGAAGAGTGCATTCGGTTTCGTTGCACACAGTACACGGTAGCTGAAGGTGGTTATTCTAGTTTCAGGATCCCAAATTAATGCTATGGGAACTGTGTCCCACTTAAGTCACACTGATGGACAAAGCACACTCCTTGTTTAACCTGTCAACAACAGGCTTTGAGTGTGAACTCAGATAATGCTTTTATATTATATCCTCTGTCTCAGTGCCGTATATATACACAGACACATGCAAACACAGGTACATAATAGAACTGAAGAGTATCCTCTCTCCTAACAAGGTAGCAGCATGTGTATGCACACATATACTGCATTAGTATGTACAGACAAGATATACAGACATATTTACACATTAGCATTTGCATCCAGTCATTTATTAACAGGGATATGATCATTTTGATAGCCCTGTGTTCTCAGGATGCCATTAAGACTGATTACAAAATTCAGCCAATGTTTGAGACATGAGGACATAGCATTCCTGTGACACTGGGAGCTGAACAAAGAACATAATATAAATGTGAAACCTCGGAAAATATGGACTGAATATTTCTAACTTTAGTATTTCAGTAACTTCCAGCCTTTGTAGAGGTATCATAAAACTGAACTTACAATTCAAACATTGTATAGGTGTATGTGGAGGAAGGTCAATACATTAGATATTACAGCCTCAGAGATATAGCTCACAGTAGCATTAAGGAGAAGAGCTTGTGCATTTCATCAAGGTCTGGCTGCCCTACAAACGCTAAATCATCGGTGCTTGTACTTCTGCAGATTGCTAAATCAAGTCATTCAACAGCAAAAGCACAGAATTACTTAACACAGCCGTGCACAAAGCAGAAAGCCTAGCTGGATTTTCTGCTGTTGCAGAAAAGGCAATGTTAAATGTTATGTAAAGCTATTCCCTATATATCCTCCATAAACCACAGCTATTGCTTAGACTGCTTAACCGCTGTTTAGTTCAGCAAGGGCCAACTATTTCACACGTGGGCATGCGTGTGTGACAGGAACCATTTCTAGTGTAAGAGTAAAACTCTACACCAGCATTCATCACCTCCTGACTGATATTAGACCAAAAAAAAAAAAAAAACCAAACAAAAAAAACACCCTTAGCCATATATCCTATTCAGCAAGTAAGGGACTTCCTATCTTCTTACCTTGACTTGCTAAAATGCATGGAGGGGCTTGTCTCCTTCTCCTTACTGCTCAGGAGAGCATCCCAACCTCAGCATGAGACAGGCAGCAGAGCCTGGAATCCATCTCCCTGCTATGCAGCCTCTGCTACAGCAGAACCTGAGTACACTTCTGTTTGCATAGTCCCCAGGCTACATAACTCCAAAACTTTATTTGCTTTGGAGTGTAGAAAAACTGGTAACTTGACATGTCAAAGTTGCTTTGACTTCTCTGCCACAACTAGATATCTTTCCTACAGTTCCTTTCCTCTGTTTGTGCTCTCCTGCACCACAAATATTCTAGTCCATAGTGACAGCACTTAGGTTTGATTAAAGTGTTTCCAAGTGATGACAAAAAATATGCTCAAACAGCAGTTGGCTTGCAAGGACAGATCTGCAATGGAGAGGGAAAAAAATTTATAAGCAGAACCTGCTTTGAATTTGCACAAGAATCATTACCTTCACCATTCTCAATGTATCAGGAAAGTAAATAATTACAATTACAGATGGGCCATTGCTCTTGCATATTTAACATTCTCAGTAATTACTGGAGTAGAAGCCAAGTCAAATGCAGGAAGTAATTTTTTCTTCTACAGAAATGAAACACTTAATATCACCCTTGTCTATCTCGTTCCTTAATTTACTATTTGTTTAAATAATATTAGTCTTTTAAAACAATTCTGACTCCTACACTTAATATATATATATAAACTGCTTCAGAGAGAGGTAATGAAGTTTTAATACAGACTTCTTTTTGTAAGTGGGAGATTGATAGCACATGTTAGATCCAGACACTGAGCCTGTAGGCAGTGTGCTGGCTTCACACTGCTCTACAGCAGAGCCCTCAGCTGCTACAGCCCCTATCTGGGGGGGACAGGACCTCCGCCACAGGAACTATGAACATTGAGTGGCAGTCTTGCCCAAGCTCTGAGATGCAGCGCTTGCAAAGGACAGGCTCTCTGCAATGCAAAGCGAGCAATTTGTGCTTCATGAGCTCCAGAGACTCGAAAACCTGCCATGGATTAATTCCTGTGGCAGAATAAATTTTGTCTGAGATGAGAATGTGAGCAAACACCAGAGAAAGGGAGCAGAGAGGGGAAGTTTACTCTTTGATAGCATGAATTCCTTCTCAATACTCATCACCTCTCCGCCATACTGCATTACCTTTATATCACCTGGAGGAACAAAATGCATCTTTCCCTGAAAACTTTAATTGGAACTCTACCTTTCCAACATTTTCTCAATGGAAAACTAGGTTACAACTGGCCAAAAGATGAGACAAAAACCAGAAAAATAAAACATATACAGAGTAAGCACAGCTGGGTCAAGTCATGCTTCCTAGGAACGTAAAGCTAAAGGCAGACACAAAAGACAGCCCCTATAAGAGCCTTAGAACAGAAGCAGCCCAGAAATCTCCAGTCACTGACCTAGATACCAAAGAAGCATTAGGAAGTTTATTCTTTTTTATTACAAGCAAAAATCACATCATAACAGAAGTCAGGAACCTCAGATATTTACCTATTCCCTTTATCTGCCAAGATGATCAACTATATAATAAAAGTCTGAACATTTTGTTAAATAACCTCCAGAAATAGAGATACCAGTCTCAAATTATTTCCATCACACCCAAGTCTTTCTTCCTGTAAATTCAGGTGGGTCACCTTTTGTCCTGTCAGCATTTTGGAGGTCATACATTTCTTCCCAGTTCCTGTAGAACATCCAGCCCTATTCAATCATTGCTCTTCCAGGAGTTGGGACACAGTTGGTCCACTGCTCTGTTGGCTCTCAATCCAGCTTGGGCCCTCTCAGCACAACCAAAACTTGGAGAACTTACAGTGCCTTACACATACCACTCCTATCTTGTCACTTCTTGTATTTTGCTTCTTTCAAAATGGCAGCACCCAACTGCTCCACTGGAAATGGACAAGAATCAATCACTGGGAGTTGCAAAAGCAGCAGTAGGGACTACAGGAAGAGTTGGCTGATTTGCTCCTTGAATTTACTCACACCACCTGGTCCATCATAAAAAGTGGCACAAAATAAGCATTAGGTCCAAACTGCGTAATCCTGCTTGGAGTTGTTTTCACTCTCACTTGGCTTTCCTTTTACAGTAGCTTTAACTACACCATTTTCTCTGGTCAAAATCTCTAGTACAAAAGGTTTAGTGCAGACAAGGCCATACAGAAAGTAATGGAGAAAAAGGAGACGCTTTCTGAGTGGAAGTATACATTGAAAAACAAATACCAAAATTCATTATTACTCTGTCATTCAGTTATTTGTCCCAACATACTCTAAGCATTCATAACTCATAGTAAAGCAATCAAATTTTTAACTCACTAATAACACTGATTTAACTAAGGATAAAGGAAATAAATTTGGTCAATTAAGTCTCAGATGAAGTTCACTTTCTATAAAGAGCCAAAGCAAACAAAAAAATCAACTGGATAATGGAAAAACCATCCCTAATACAAGGAGTTCAACAAAAAGCCCTTTCTGTTATCTACTTCTGTGACATACTTTGCAAGTTAGTAAAGGCTAAAAACAGATAACTGAACTAAAACTTTACTAACAAAGGCAAAACAGGGAACAAATGAAACATCCAGCTGAGGAAAACCCCTCAGGGAAGCAGTAATTCCAGTGAAGTCAACCCTAGCACTAAGAAATGGAGGAAGCAAAAACATACTTAAAGACACTAATTTAAGAGAGAGAGAGAGAAAAGGATGAGCCTGCAAATTTGTCACTCCTTTCTTTTAGTATCAATTAATCACATCTGCTTCTGAAATTAACTGAAGCTCTGCATTCAGTAAAAATGTACCTTATTGTAGTACTGTCTACTTTCTAGGGTCTATTTTTTTTTTCACATTCTTCCTCAGTTCTGATCTGAACTGGTGTTCTCTTTTTTTGAAGCAGGCAAATCCAGAAATCTAGTGATGAACTGCTTATGAATTTACCTAATCTAAGTTTTATGTAAAGGTATAGGCACTTTTGACATTTAAAAATGTATTTTAAGCCTTAATTTGACAATAAATGCTTTGAACCATGAGTATTAACAATGCTATAAAGACAAAGCTAACAGATAAAATAACAGCAAGCTGGTAAGGAATGGGAGTATCTCTTCTAGGATTAAAAAAAACCACATAATGTGTGGGAATTACAGATCTGCTCTGACTAAAAAGACAAAGTTGACATGCTTAAAATACATGTTTAGGATCCCAGAGTTGGCTTAACTCAAACAGCTTTGACTGGATGGGGTCCCTCACCAGTATTAAAACTGCTCTAATTGCATTCTTCAAGCCAGCTGAAGGCTGACAGCTTCCGCTTGCCGGCCTGCTATCAGGGCACATCAAGGAGCTCTATTATGAGAGGAGCACCTGGTCCAAATTTATTTCAACGGCCCACAGCAAAATGGGAAGGTGCTTAATGTTCAGCCACAATGGTGACATTTTTATGACACATCCACAGTTCAGAAACAAACGAATGAAGGATTTGAAAGGTGCATGAACAGAAACTGTGACAATAAAAATTCAACATTAATATATCAATTTTAAAACATATACCACCCATATTCTTCAGGGCAAGGCCAAAAGTTCAAGGCAGAGGAAAGGAGAAAGCTGCGTAGCTAACTTGGAAGAGAAAGAAAAATCTCAACACATTTTTGAAAAAAAAAATAAAAAAAAATGCTAAGCCTATTTAATCCCATTCCAGGTTAGATGAGTACAAACAGTACCAGTCATTCCACCTAAACCTAAAGAGGTGACAAACTGGCTTCAGCAGAATACCAACAGATAGAAGTAAAAGAGTTCTCCTGTTAAATTCTGCCTGTGCAGCCATCCCTCCCCTCATTTCACATTGAAAATCAAAGTGAGGGAGTGCTGAGGGATGCACACGAGATGATATTATAAGATTTTCAGGTCAGCAATCAGAAAAAAGGAGAATAATTATTACAAAACCTGTTATTATTTAATACTCCTTCTGAATTTCAGAAATGACACTGTTATTTTAAATCAAACCTTTATGAACACAATGGTCTTATTCAACCTCAAGATTAGCCAAGCTTATTTTTGCAGCTACAACTCCATGAAAATTACAGTCATTACATACATTTATAGATTTCTCAGGCCCAGAATGACTAAAGAATGAACAATGCACTAACTTCTTATATTTTTTTTCAAATTGAAACACTAACATTACTTCACAGTAATTACTAATCACGATAAAGGAAGACTGCACTAAAATTCAGCTATGCAGTGACTTAGTAACCATCAATTAACTCTTTAGGATAATATCAGCTAAGAACAATTAGAAATGTATATTTCAAAAACAAGAAACAAATTGTTATAAATAGTACAGAATTATTTAATATAAAGATCAGAGCTTGACGTATTGGAATTTTTTTGTTAACTATAACAATATGCTGGAAAAGATAAACCCTTTAATTGGTGGATTGGCTTCTGGGTTGCAGTAGAAGGAATCTGTTTCCTCCCACTCGGCAACTGCAGACAAGCTCACTTTCCAGTCAGTACGTACGATCAGATCCACTGCCTCATATGAAGTTATTAGCATGCACGGAAAGGTATTTTCTTCAGCAAACAGATAGAAGTGTAATTTAGTAGCTGGCTGAGAGAATCTGCAGTACAAGCTAAACTGTAAGAAAAAGAAAATACCACGTTCAAGTGAGACTGAAAAAGGTAATTACATTGGTGAAAATACACCATCTTGAAAAATGAATCACAATGAACGTACAGAACACTTAACACTTTCATTTCTTTTCACCTAAAGTTGCAGCTCCACCCTCTCAGCTTCCCCTGCTATTCCATGTGGTAAATTAGAGAACAATGTACAAGTGCAGATTCTTCTTGCAGGAGTCTGCTGATACCAATTGTTACTATTGTCATGACTGCTGTGCTTGATCAGTAGCGTAACTTCTCACAAATACTTTCCATCTGCTTTCTTCCTACCAACAGGAACGAGTTTGCTTAAGGCTTTTCTCAAGAAACATTTCCTTGTTTTACTTGCAAGGCTGTAATTTAAACTGACAATTTTCAGATACATTTTTAGTTTAGTAACAAATGTCATTTTCACAAAGTAAATTATTTTTATTAAGTAGAGCTTAACTGCGTTTAAAGATCTTTAAAAATCCAAATCCTGGCCTCATTTTTGCCCCAAGCCTCTGAAGAGATTTTTAAAAATGCATCTAAATACATACATATAATTTAAATTCAAAAAGTCTGAAGGGGAAAGAGGCAAGGCACGCGCAGCATAAATAGATGGACAGCAAAAGAAAGAGTTAACAAAAACTGCAGTACACCTCAAAATTAGCTATAAAACTTCCATAATGAACCTTCCAGTCCTGAACTATCTCTCAGGAGCATTCACTTATATTTCTTTATGCTGCCATCTCTCACTGCAAGTATAACAAGAAAGTTAAAATGTAATTTTACATGTAGGTATATCACCTCAAATTAGCAACATAAAATTACTGACATTTATTCCAAAGAAAGCCCTACTGGCAAGAGGTAAAATGCTGAACTAGCATCTGTCAGTACTGCTAATTGAGGTAAGGTTGAGAACTATAAAGTACTATTAAAGGAGTAAAATAATACCAAATGGAAATGCTGAGAAGGTACACTACCCTTTTGACACTCTAAATTATTATCCCGATTAAAGTAGCTAGTATGTTTGACTCTTAAAAGTGCCACGAACAGTAATGCTCTTCAGAACTGCAAGGAATGCTCTTATGCTCCACATACCTGAATAAATACATTTACAAATTCTTGCAATATAATGCCTATACGCTTGATGTGTTTTTAATGAAGTATTCCATCTTCTCTATTTTTTAACTAACATCTGTGTTTTTAGAAAAAGGCTGGAATGCCACATTTTCACCTCCAGGTTCAGCAGTTCCACCTGGCCCTCTTCAGCCCGAGTTTTCAGGAGGTCTGTGGACCACAAGCTATTTACAGGGTTGTGAAATCTTGTGAATTAAATCCAATGCTCTACTTAAATGTAAAACTGAATGTAGAAGAGTACTGGCAAAACTTACTCGACTTTCTTTTATCTTGTTTGGCATTTCCACCCCTGTGACATCACAGCATGACTAAACCTGCAAAGCTCTGCCTGTTCATTTAGAAACATAAAGCAAATTGTACCGTGGCATCTAAAAGTCTTCTAAATTATCTGCATCCCTTGGTTTATCAAACACACGTACCTTCTTTCTTTTCCAGGGTGAACAGCAGGAGAAGACAAATCAAAGACTATTCTGATCCCTGTGGTCTGACTTATGCCTACAATTTGTTGCTAGCCACAGCTTCCAGCAAATTCAAAGACTTGCAAAATCCAAAAGTACTGACAGCATGAAGAATATTGAAAGATAAAAAGAACTATACTGCGTTTATTTCTGTGTGAGTGAGTGTGGTAGGTTAATTCACCCGCAGCTATCTGCTCTTCAGGGAAAATGTTGAAACCTAAGGGCAAAGCAGTCACAGTAGTATGCCTGTTCTGCTGGTATTCTCAAAAGTATTAAGCTGTAGCAGTTCAAAAGCAAACATTTACAGCCAAATCCTAAGGGGTTTGTTTTTGTACAGACTGCTCACGTTAGAAAAAGAAAAAAGCGTACAGTTTGGACTTGCTAAACCTTCACAGCAACACCAGTTAGCAAAGAAAAAGTTTGTGCTTCCCCTTCACTCCCCTGATAGACAGAAACATTTCACCTAGTTTAACATTTTGACATACTAAAACAAAGGCAAATAGAGCATATTTTATAGCTGAGCCTGGAAATTACTTTCAGCTTATGAAACTTACGCAGTTCGTTTGCAGAGTCCTTTGAAAAAAGCTTCAAGTTTTCTTTGGTGACTGTCAAGTCCCCATGAGTGTACCCTTCACCTTCTAATGACATGAAGTTCAGTTTTCATATGTGAGATCATATGTATGCATGAATGTATACACACACAAAAACATCCTCGCTCCTTCTGAAGTAAAGGATTAATGACAGCGTATTTAATTCTTTTTCCATCTCTTATCTCAAAAATTCCACATCTCAAAGGCCTTCCAAAAATTGAAAAGTCAGGGTGAATCAACTGTGTATGAACAGTTCTGAAAGGGTAAAAGGACATGGTTATCCTGGAGTTCAGAATGTCAGAAGTCCAACAAGATAATGAAGGACTTGTCTGCTGCAAAAATAAGCCCTTGCCTTCACTAGAAGAGTAAAGGAAGAGCCTAAAAAGCCACCAAAGTTCTCTCCTGCATTTTGTCAGTATTTAAGTGACATCCATACTTCAGAATGAACAGAAATGCAGCAGCTAAATGGGGTATTAAAGCAACCTCCACAGAGCTGGACACTCTGTAAAGTTCATTAGCACCCAGATTACCTTTCTGCAGGCTCTTTGTGCCCCTCACAATCATCAGAAAGATCATTAGACTCCGACACATCCTTCCAATCTATCTAAATGACCTTTCAGATAAGCTCTTCAGGTTCTCACAGTTAACACTACACGCCAAATGTCACTGAAGTTTTCTGAAGGAAGTGTCACTAGCAGGCATTTTGACAGGCCATTTTGTTGCTAGATATCACAAGAGAATTTTACTACACTGCAGGTAGAGATTGAAAGAGTTGCATTGCAAATGCAACTGTTTCCTGGTCAGGTATACCTTGCTTCTGCCACCTTCCTGATGTGCCAGCATGCACCAAGGGAGGACGGAGAGGTCCGTGTCCCCAGGAGCTGGAGGCTCTGAGAGCCTGGCACTTCAGAAGCTTCAAAGAGATTGTGGCACCTGGGGAAAATAGGATGTGCTGCATTACAGAGCAGCTCCCCAGTTCATGAGCCAAACACTTCAAGAGGACTAGTTGTAACTGTTGCCAACTGATGCCCGGTTTTCCCAGATCTCGGGCGTACCTAAATAAACTCGTTTCTTCAGAGGAACAGTCTCTGCTTACACCCTACTGCACATCCCAAACACGGTAAGCTGTCAGAATAAGTACATTCACTCCTACCTGCTTGATCACCACTGTGAGCCCTCTGTTCCAAAGAGAGCAGACACATTCTACTTGAAGATAAGTGATGACAGCAGGGAGCATCAGGATTCCCAGTGACAGGCTGAGAGAGATAGGGCTTTCGAGCCTGAAGATGAAAAGGCTCTGGGGGGACCTTATAGTAGCCTTACAGTACCCAAAGGGAGCCTACAGAAAAGCTGGGGAAGGACTTCTTATAAGGTCATGTAGCAACAGGATGAGGGGAAATGGCTTTAAATCGAAAGAGCAAAGATCTAAACAAAATATTAGGAAGAAATTCTTTACTGTGAGGGTGGTGAGATGCTGGAACAGGGTGCCCAGAGAGGTTGTAGATGCTCCCTCCCTGGAGGTGTTCAAGGCCAGGCTGGATAGGTCTTTGAGCAACAGGTCTAATAGGGCTGGAAACAGATGATCTTAAAGGTTCCTTCCAACATAAACCAGTCTATGATTCTGTGATCAGCGCGCCTGTTTCTATAAAAGGGAAAAGGTTCACGGCTGCATCTCTCTCTGAGTGCCCTCTTCTTGTCCCATCTCCCAAAGGCAGTAAGCTGGTCTAGCTCGAACAACTTCTATAAAAAGCATCAGAAGACAGGAGCTCATGCAGTTTGAACACCACAGGGATGGGGAAGTTTCAACAAAAGGAGATTCCAGTAACTTCCAAAAACCTGAATTATTTCCGAGAACTCTTCAACAAGCACACAAGTGGCAGACTGGCTCAGAACTGCTCCTTAATACATATCCTTCTCCTCTTTAATTTTTATTTAATTTTAAATCATTTTTATCTGGTATACCGTGAGTGTTCAGCCCCATAAGCTTAGACAACAGCAGGAAAAAGTTCCCAAGCTCTCAGGAGCACGGCTGAGTCTGGTTTCAAGCTCACCTAACTGCCACTGACATTACAGGATGCTCCATGCACTAAAACTGTGTTAGAAAGCCACAAAATGCCACAGAATTCAGACTTCTTAGAGCCACGTGATTTGCAGAATTAATTCACTAACAGGCAAATAGCTTACCAAGGGAATTTTAACGAGGAGGTAATTAACAATCTCAACAGCCATAAAACAATCTTATAGCAAATTATAACACACGGCCTACATGAAATTTCACAGGACAAACTGCACAGAGGAACCAGGCAGGGGGCTGTGTCTGCTCGACATGCTGCTTGTCAGGGCCAACTGCAGCTCACGCAGGAGGAGGCTTTAAACATCTTGTGAAAACACAGATGATAAGAGGAGCTGAGGTACCACGGGAGCGTGGTACAAAGAAAGAGGCTTCTCCAAATAAATACTCTGCACAGCTGTAAAGTGAAGTTCCTGGGAAAGCAGGAACAAATCCTCAGATAAAAACCATGTCCACTTAATGAATAGATACGTGGGAGCAAAGAAAGGCTGATAGTTCTATAGGAACAGAGTTAATGGTGCATGGAAGTATTTAATTCTACATTTTCAATTAAATTTGCTGGCTTTTGCTGTTTTCTAGTTATGACACAAACTACCTGGGATACTCTGCAGGGTTTGGGAGTGGGCAGATTAGAGAATTGTAAAGTAAGAACTGAAGCACAAAAGTCAGCAAAACTGGGTGGACTTTATGCTGTCTACAAGATTTCCACATCCAGAAAAGTTTCCAGAAACCAAAGCAGAACCTTGATGTTTGTTAGATGCTCTTTCCCAGGCCTTTATAAACAACAGGCAATCAACCACTGTAGGCAAAGCATTCTGATCCTAGACATCATGTACTGCACTTATAGCAGCAACCCTGTACAAGTCCTGTTATTGCTGCCTATTAAAAAGAAAATACCTGAAAAACAGAAAGTTAAAGCCTTGCTGCCACAGAGTAAAGGAATGCCCCTTTTTATGGTGTGCTACTGCTGCCTTAAGGGGATAATCCTGTTTAGGGCAAACCCTAGTAACGAAAAAGCC
The DNA here is from genome assembly GCA_013399175.1 of Odontophorus gujanensis. NCBI lineage: Eukaryota > Metazoa > Chordata > Aves > Galliformes > Odontophoridae > Odontophorus > Odontophorus gujanensis. The sequence continues at coordinate 430,334 of VXAB01006289.1, forward strand.
CAGCATCATTGTTGTATTAAACAGATCCCTCTTTTTGCTGATTTTATGGCAGACACAGAGCCAAAAACCTCCTTATCAGACCAAACGCTCAACTACTTACTTTGGAGCCAATTAAAATGGATTGTAAGATGAGTTTTAAATTAAGGCTTTCAAGATACTCAACGAGACAAGTAAACTGTGAGAGCCGGATGCCTGCCCTCAGAAGGTTTAGTCCCAGCATCCCACCACCCACTCCCTCTGCTTTTATAAATAAAGCTATTCGAGATTCCAGGTTCCTTCTTTGATATATGCAAGATGCTTTTGGGGAGGATTGGGCTTTTTATTTGCAGATGTTGGGGGGGGAGGAAATACTAGAGAGAAAGGAATCAAAATCACTCTATGCAGCTTCAATTCACCTCACAAATGGAAAATGCATAGAAAAAAGGATGAATGTTTCTGTTTCTCTTTTTCAGTAGCGTATGAAAAGCAGAGAAGCTGCTTGGTTACACAGAAGGTAAGAAAAGATTGATAAAACTTCAGACGCGCTGACTCATTATATGGTATAGTATTATATTCTGTGTAATTATACAGAAATAAGAAGTACTTGGAAAGAGGCCATGCATTGTAGTCCAGTCATTGTCATATCACCAGCTTGGCGTATAGAAACATCACTGTGGTATATTACAGATACTGTTTATGTAGTTTGCTTTGAAATCCGAACACTGGCATTACGATCTATAAAAGCGAGGAAAAAAACCCACAACAAACCACAGACAAACAAAAAGTACATTTAATATTGAGACAACGACTAAAGGAGGCCACAAAGAGCATTCAAAATTCTATTTCAAAAATAGACATCTCACAGTGATGCTGACCACCAACAGCACAGAAGCCTCTCTAGATCTGCTCTACTGCATTAGACACAAGAAACACAAATCATGATTGAAGTAAAACCACTAGCAATCATGAACTATTCTAAAATGTTCGTAGCTTGTACAAAAAAAGAAAAATCACAGATGGAGGTCAGTGATACTTTGCTCCAGAAAGTCTCCATGGGTTTACGTAAGTTAATCTAGGTGAGGATCATGCCCAGATCCCTGTATTAAACTGAATATGTTTTCCATGCTTTTCCCACTGACCTTCACACTCCATTGCAGCAATTATATTTTATCCATAAATCAGTGTTTATTGTTGGTTTGTGTCGCAGATGAAAGCTTTGGGGTATTAACACTGCGAGATTTGTTTGAAAAAGTTACTGCACACACACTGCATTTTAAAAACATTTATGATAGAAGTATATATATGTATGTATGTGTGTTAATGCACACACCGACACTGAGCCTGACTTCCACTAGGGAGCAAAAGGTAGCTGCAGCCTTTCATCTTAAGAAGCAAAAGTCAATTCTCAGCTGCAGAAATACCAGGCATAGATTAAAAACAAACAAACAAACGAAAAAAAAAAAAAAAAAAAAAAAAAAAAAAAAGCACTATGGTGGTTTCTAATTTTATTCAACCATTGGTATTTTTTTTTTTAGTATATCTGTATTTTAAATTGCTTGCTTACAGTCTAGAAGCCGAAGGTATAAATTTCATCCCAGAGTGAGTTTTTATGATGGAGTTATAAACCCCTAAAGAAACAGGGTTTACAATGGAAGTGCTGACATAACTAACTATAGCAGCACTAACAGTGCCTCTGTAATCAAGGCACATTATATTTATGAGGTCGGTAAAAGTCTGTAACCATTAATCACTGAAATCATATTGACAGATTCTAAGTTTGAGGTCCACCAGAATTAATGTATTCACTTTTTCACACCATTGATACAAAGGGGAGAACTTGCAGGCGCTTTTACGGTCTTAGGCTTTGACGTCTTTACAGAAACCAGTGAGGGGTTGTCTTGCTGAAACACTGCATTAATCTGCTGCCTCAGCGTTTCCAACTTTAGTACCAACCTTTTTGCAAAATGCTGGAGAAAAAGGCTGTCCAAAAACCAAACGTGACCTTCTTCACACGAGTACGCTTCATGAGCTGGTCATTACAAACATTAATTCTTTGTATTTCCACCAGACATTTAAATTATACCTAAGAATGATTAATCGCCCAAAGAATAACCAACTCCTAAATTATAACTCAACATCCCTATATAAAACAATCTAAAATGTCAGCACCTCACTCTTTATGATATCACACCATTCCAATAATTCTGTTTTACAAGTAAATTCCTATTATACATTAATAAGTGCTGTTGGTGGCTAAACTTCATGCCTTTGAGTAATGACCAGGTTGAAGGCAATTAGGCTGGCCAGGTGCAGCTGGGTTAGGTACTAATAAAAAGTTCTTAAATTTTACTATTTCCGTTTGGATTTTGAGGATGCATTCCAATCTGCCCAAATTAGAGAGGAAATTGTTTCCATGTTTTCAGCTGTTCCATGCTCTGACTATTACTGACCGATAACCCTCACTGATTTTTTTCTTGCTCCCTTCTCCATGCACACACACGTGGATGAGTTCCTAGACCCAATCTGACAGAGCAGAACAACCGAAAAAAACAAACTCTTTTGTAAGTTCTCAGAAAAAGTTTTCAATTTGGTCACAGAATTAGCCAGGCTTGGGTGAAACTTGTCTGAAAACAAAAAATCTGGTTGTTTTTCCAAGCCATTATTTCCGTAGAGATGAGTAGTAAGACTTTAAATCTGACTGTCATTCTCCATCCGCCTGTTCTCTCCACTCTCAAGAAAGCTAAGATTGTTGGCCATTTGCTTTCCGTGGCATGCTAATGTTACAATAAATAAAAGCAACCAAATATCCACCCACATTTACCAGAAATACTTTTTACTTTGGAATCAAGATGACTTAGCACTAATAAAAACACAGCTTCTAAATGTCTTCTAAATGTAGTGTGATCAAAGTCTACTTATAAAGAGTAAAACGCTGATGCTTGTGGCTTAAGACCAAAGGCAAAGGCTTTCAACTGGTCTGTGAGAGCCCCCTTCATGTGTGTTCATGCACATTTACTATGACTTGCTGCCCTCCTGCCCTTGTACAGGTTTTCATGCACGCATCTTAACCTAGCACAGACAGCAGCATCACACTGAAGAACACAGGTTCTTCCTAGGTGCTCACAGCAGCAATTGTTCATTTTCATTCGCTCCTGGTAAGCCACAGAGATGTTACCTTGGCTTCAGAAGGCTGTGGGCCATGACTTGGAGATACAGGTCAGGGGAGGTGATCCTTCCCCTCTACTCTGCCCTGATGAGGCCTCATCTGGAGTACTGTGTCCAGTTCTGGGCTCCCCAGTATAAAAAAGACAGGGATCTCTTGGAANGGGAGAACACCCTCCAGCAGGACCAGTGGAAGTTTAGACCTAGAAAGGTACATTCGGTGCAGCCTATACCAAAATATCACCTAACCCATGCCACCTGCATTAACTGGACAGCACAGAGAGGAAGACTGTGGGATATTGAGCCAAAACTCACTGAAAAACACCGAAGCACTCGCTTTATATGAAATAGTTATAAATCTATATATACATTTCTATGGAAAGGTATCAGTTTCCAGGCATCCTCAATCACCCCAAAGCCTTAAGCCTGCATTGAGACTCCGGTGATGCAGACTGTTAGAGGTGGGTATGATGCTTGGAGAAAGCCAGCACGCAGAGGGACACCCCCTCTTCATAAATAAAACCGGTGGCATTTTGTTAAAGGCTTTTAGCAAAGCGCTGTCTCAGTCGCCCAGTCAGACTTCTCCTACCGGGCGCCTACAAAAATAAAACCGCACTGTAAATAGCGAGGGTAGGATTTATCGTTATTCTACCTTTCGTTCGGGTTTAACAATGACTGGGGACGCGGACCCAGCGATGCGGGGCGGGGCCGCGCCCCTCAGCCATCGGCGGCCCTGCAGCGCCCCCTGCTGCCGCGCGGCGGGACGTGCGCGCCCCGAGCCGGGCTGCGGCAGCAACGCCCACAGCCGCAGTTCCGCTACCCCTAAACACGCTCACAGGACAAACTGCACGCACTGGAAGCGGTCGGCAGGATATTTAAGGTTTCAGGAATAATATACCTCAATTCTAGTCAAGCGGCTTGATTAAGAGCTCTGTTAAAGGCAGTGAGTGAGGGAGACAGCATCACGCTTCCCGGAAATGCATATTCCTAAAAAGTTCAGGAAGGGTTTTTTCTGCATCTTCCCCAGAGGAAAGTAAGTGCTGGAATGCAGCCCAGCACAACTCCTTGTCTTCTCTTCCTTAAAGCTGAGGCTATAAGGAGAATCCATGAAGAAGAAGAATCTCGAAAGGAGGAATCACAAGCAGCAGTTTTTCAATTTCAGTAAATGTTTCTCACTGTTAATTATACAAGACTGCAGCTCACAGAAGCTGTGCAGAGGGAGCCACGTGGCTATATCATAAAGCTTTTATCACCGTGAGTCCTTCCCCCTCTGTGTTCAAAGACTTAAGCATAAGTGAAAATGAAACCTCTACTATGTCACATTAAAAAAAAAAAAAAAACCCACAAGTTTTTAAAATGTATTGTTAGGGATCAGTGATGCATGCACCTCACACATCTGTCTGCTGCATGAACCTGAGAGCCATGTGTCACTATGAGTGCGTGCACACTGAAGGTGTGACTGCAGGGTACATTGGCACAGCCAAGCAAGCCTTGCTGCCTAGGGTAGAAGAGAAAATGCTGCTGCAGTGCCAGCCTCAGCCATGCGTGACACAGTCCAAGAACACCACTTCATCCAGATGTCATTCCTTCCCCAGCACTGACGTTTTTGATTGCAGAGATGGGAAGATTCAAACACACCTGGCTGCATTATGACACAACCATTTACTCTTGATTCCACCTGACTTTGAAACAGCACCAATTCATACCAAAACATGGGAGGCACAGTATTTCAAAACCCCCAAACCCTTCAGACTCACTCCTACGAAATTGAAAAGTTTTGCCTTTGGAAATGAAGCTGAAGGCTAACAAAGTAAACAGCATTCTGAAGAACATGGTACAACTTTAAGTAAGATAGGTTTTCTACGCTGTTTAGGAGAAACATGGATACCTTCATCTTCACAGTGCCCTGAAGAGGAAACGCACAAGTTGAGAAGACAGAGCACTGATTTGTGTTTGAGAAATGTTTGGATGCTGCACTGAGGGGTGTGATTTAATGGGAAACATTGTTGATAGGTGGACAGTTGGACTGGATGGTCTTAGAGGTCTTTTCCAACCTTGGTGATCCTGCTTTTAAACCTGAACTATCTGCAGCACTGCTTCCTGGACAGGACGCACGGTTCTGAAATAACCTATCTGACCTTCATGCTCTAAGTTACAAGGATAGGGCTCTGAATGCTCTAGCTTAAAAATCAAGAAGTATTGAGATGAACTTGGAATACACAATGAATGTACCACAGTTTAAGCTAGAAAAAAGGAAAGGCTTATCACTCAGAACTTGAAAAATCAAAAGTGTATCAAAAATTCACTTTTTTCTAGCATCAAGTATAAATTCAGGAGCTGAATCAACTTGTTAATAAAATAGACCAATTAATGGTTTGCATGCGTCCTCCAGACCCAATGCAGATGGGCATCTACTCTGAGAGGAATGGTGAAAAGGAGGGATAGGCAGGGAGGTAGCGTGCTAATTCAAACAGGGAACATCAATGTAAAGAATGTTTTTTTTTCTCCCTCGTAGATCAAGAAGAAGTTTTTGACTTATTTTCAAAGTTAGAACAAGATTTTGCCAGAAAGGAAGCATAGCTGCTCTTAACTCTACATTTATAAATATGAACCAATATTAACATCATGCCTTCTTAAAGCTAGAAAAAAAAAATAGTAATCGTTCTTTGTCATTTCTTATATTGCACACAAACTGCAAAACATTAACCTTCTTCATCATTAATATGAAGTGACAGCATAGCGTTTCACTCAAGTCAGAGAGAAAGCAATTACTGCAGATGGAAGTGCAAGGATCACAGGGTGACCGCCAAAAAAAAAAAACAACAACAAAAAAACAACACATTTTCCCCATCATAAAACCTTAATACTTTTTTTCCCCCCTAATACATGGGGATGCTGGTCAGTCATCCTACCATGGTATAGTAAACATTTTTACTCAGGAGGTTTGAACTCAAATCTCCACTGAATAAACAAACAGACCAAAGGCTCTTCTAACTGGGAAGTCATCCCTGAGCAGATGAGTTTCCACCAGTTTCATAGCTGCACTAATTCTCAGACCTTCATATGTGCGACTTTTTAATGTTCAGTTCATTAACCAAGTTTACAGACAACAAACACCCTGAAATAGAGAAAGAAATTGCAGAAAAAAGCTGATAGGAATCAGGATGCAAGAATCCAAAACAGCGTAGTGTGTCAGAAGATCCCAAAATAATCTCACATTAAGAACACCTCCAATATTAACAGTATAGTGGAAACATCTCCCAAGGAAACATCTATCTAGGAAAAACTGGAGTATTGAGAAAAATAGCTACTAAGGAGTGGGATGGGAAAGCTGTAGCAGAGAGATTTCATAGATGATTTCAGAGGAGTCCAAACTCCTAAAGAAGTACACGTTTTTAATAGTGAGAATAAGCAACTAGAACAACTTACCAAGTATTAAGGCGAATGGTACTACCAATGTTAAGCTCACAATAGGACAGGTGCTTTCAGAAGTCCCAGAGTCAGTGCTCTGCAAGTGTCTCAGTATAGGCAAAAGCAGTGAAGTTTCCCTGGCTGCAAACCAAATTTTTACCAGCAATGTTTACTATTTCACTTTTTTTTTTTTTTTAAATAAAATTTTTAAACTTGAAAGAGCCACTGCACCCGAGGGAAGAGTATACAGTGGGCTAATCACTCGGCTCCAGAACCCAAACATAAATCTCAGCTGCTCACAGCCACTTTTATCTAAGCCTCGGAACCACGATTATCCACAGGAGTGATTTGAGCAGAGCTAACTCTCTGTTCGTGCTATGGAGCCCAGAGGATTCTTACCCCACAGCTCATTTCTCTGGAACACAGGATCAGCTCAAGAACAGCTGAAACCTCCCTTATGCAGCAGGGATTCAAAGCCAATTAAATTTCAGAATCGCTGTTTTAAAGTCATCTTGAGAGATCGGGAATTGTCATTCAACAGCAAACTGTTAAAGTCAACCAGTTCCAACATACAATATTTTTTTCTTGATGTGAGGCATCACCACAACAAAAACAGTCAAAAACCCTACATCATGGAGGCACGAAACCTCTTCTTCCTTCCCCCTAAACAGACAAAACCCACTCAGCCTGCCCATGCTGCTGGACCCTTAACATGTCATTGATGACACATGAATGTGTACACATTAAAAAAGTAAGGACAAAAACCCACTGCAAACAGGGACCTCTATGTATTCCCACATGCACTCCAGCTGCCTGAACAGCATTTTTTTCAGCGTTCACTTTATACTTTTCCCCTTTCCCCAAAAGTTGTCCTCCTCTCACATATCTAGGCCTCTGAGAGAAATTCCAGCTCTAGATAGGAAGTACAGACTTGGTTGCTTTACACGCACACTTAAGCTTATGGCTTCCTCAGTTTTTTCTACATTCTGTAAAACTTTATCAGTCCACATTATTCAAATAGGAAGAAAAATGGTTGACAGCTCAGGCTAATCAAAATGAAAAAGCCAAACCGTTAGAAAGAAAATCAACATAAACATACCTTTACTTGTTTGTTTTGACAGCTATCATTTTTTAACGTTATTTAATGGTGAAGAAGCCTGAGATGCAAACCTTGCTAACTTCACTGCCAGTTTAAACTCATGAGTAAAGGCCCAAAACAACATTTAGCGAAGTTTAAAGTCTAGCTAACATTTGGATGACTATTTTGAGTCAAATCATGGTTAACTCGGACTCTTTATGTATCCATCAGCCACATTCAGAATTCCTCTGGGCAATGACACTTTCCCTGCTCTTATCTGGAGTATCACCACCTGTTCCTCTTGCCAATCCAGTAACAATTTAACCAAATGTCTCTGGTAATCTTGCCTATTTGGGAAATTTAGGAGGAGCATGCCATTCTCAAAACTTCAGCCACAGACATAATAACACAAGGCATAAACAAGGCTTCCAGTTAAGCAAAAAATTTTTACTTGTTACTCAGACCTACTGGCCGCACTACAACCATCACCTCAGATTGCTTTAAGATGCTTCTTGGGACTGGAAACAGATTCCTACAGTATTCCTTTAAAATTACACAGTTTCCGTTAACGATGTCACACTGATGATCAATCTAGGTAATTCAAGCTGTTATCAATACCTAGCACAAAAAAAGTTCACCCTTTTGTGAACTTTTTTTCCCCCAATTGCAGAGTTCTGAGAACATATATATATATATAAATATTGAGACTGACATAAAATAGTAGTTCAAATACAAGAAACAATTCAAGTCACATGCGAAGTACAACACCAAGAACAATGCTTTTCCTTCTGCCAAGTGAAGATGGCTGATATCAAGAGAACAGAAAGTGCTCTTTTGTGTGCAGGAACTGGAAGCGCTCCTGGTACCCACAGTCACGACACTTCTTGCCCTGAGCTTCCAAGACGATGCTCTTTGGCAGTATCCCAAGTGATGTAGTCTAAATAACTAAACTGAAACCTCTGCCAAATGCACTTTGGCACAAGGCAGGCACGTGCCATAATACTCACAAGAACACAGCTCACTGGGGTACCCAGGTATTCCAGTCAGTCCCAAAACAGAGCAAGAAGCCAAGCAAAAAATGACAGAAACCATCTGTCTAGCAGAGAACAGGAATATCCAAGAACACTGCATGACTTACAGATCCGAGAAAGGTTTGCTGTTTCAACATCAATAGCTGCATGTATTTCCAAGTTAGCTCTATCGTAGCAGCACTGATAAGGCACAGAAGTGAACACAGAAAGGCTGAAATATTGCCATGCCCATACCAGTTTTTTTTTTTCCTTTCAGCAAAGTGTAAGAAATTAGCAGCTAAGATTAATGAAAAACATAGAGCCTGGCTTCCAAATAGAAAGAATTCCAAAGACAGTTCGAAGAGATGAAGGACTACAGGCTGCAGGAAAAAAAGCAAAAACAAAGGTAAATGAAAGTAGGCATTTTTCATGCTTACACACAGAGTAAATGAGTGGGTTAACAATTAAAAGAACACGCCAAATTTTACCAAAATACCAGCTAGCTGCATCCTCCATAGCCAGGAAAGAGCTAGAAACAGTGGCTGGAAAAATGGACAGGGGGAAAAAAAAAAAAAAAGGAAAAACTTGAAACTTTCACCTGGGGGAATCAAATCAAAAAACGTAATTGACTCAATTAAGTCTACAGAGTGCAGATACCGTAAATACTAAAACTCACTAGGAAGAAGGGGGAAAGAAAAACCCTTCAAGGCAAAACATTTCTTTATTCTATGATCTCTGTTGTGCTGCGCAATTCAGAAGACAGAGGTTTGCCCTAGGGCTGTATTAGAGGTTATGCTTTGTGGTTTACAATTTTGATATGCCATATCTGAGGTTTCTCAGAACATCTCATGAGAGGGTAGGATTACAGAGCATGACAGAAACCGTTGCTGAAGTTCAAATCTAGGGAAGAACATATTACAACACACCAAGCAGTCTATTGAGCTGTCTGCTTCTTCCTATTTATGGAAAACAGGAAAACAGAGCCCTTATTACTTTATTGCTTTCTTAAGCTACTAAAATTTCATAAAATATATGGGTAAAGTCCTACGATGACTTTTTCCTTAGCATGTTCTCCTCAGTACAAGAAAGATGCTAATGCCCTGCAGCATGTCCAAAGAAGGACAACAAAGCTCTGAAGGGTCTGGAGCACAGAAGTCCTATGAGGAGCCGTGGAGGAAACCAGGAACGTTCAGTCTGGAGAAGAGAAGGCTCAGTACAGACCTCATTGCACTCTACAACTGCCTGAAAGGAGGTTGTAGCAGACTGGGAGTCAGCCTCTTCTCCCAGTTAATAGCAACAGGATGAGTGGTAATGGCCTTTGCACCAGCTAAGATTCCGGTTGGTTATTAGGAAACACTCTCAGAAAGAGCAGCAAGGCACTGAAACAGGCTGTCCAGGGTGGTGGTAGAGTCACCATCCCTCAAGGTGTTCAAGAAACATGGAGATGTGGCAATGATGGACATGGCTTAGTGGGCATGGTGGGGGTGAGCTGATGGCTGGATTCAATGACCTTCATAGTCTTTTCCAACCTTAACAATTCTATGCTATCTAAACTGAAAAAAGAAAAAAAAAAAAAGAAGTCGGGGGGGGGGGGGGGGGCTTTCTTGATACTACGCTGCTACATAAACCCTACTGCAATGCTGGTATTTGGCCTCCAGACTAAGCATCAAGGCAAAAAAAAANCTTTTTCCTTAGCATGTTCTCCTCAGTACAAGAAAGATGCTAATGCCCTGCAGCATGTCCAAAGAAGGACAACAAAGCTCTGAAGGGTCTGGAGCACAGAAGTCCTATGAGGAGCCGTGGAGGAAACCAGGAATGTTCAGTCTGGAGAAGAGAAGGCTCAGTACAGACCTCATTGCACTCTACAACTGCCTGAAAGGAGGTTGTAGCAGACTGGGAGTCAGCCTCTTCTCCCAGTTAATAGCAACAGGATGAGTGGTAATGGCCTTTGCACCAGCTAAGATTCCGGTTGGTTATTAGGAAACACTCTCAGAAAGAGCAGCAAGGCACTGAAACAGGCTGTCCAGGGTGGAGGTAGAGTCACCATCCCTCAAGGTGTTCAAGAAACATGGAGATGTGGCAATGATGGACATGGCTTAGTGGGCATGGTGGGGGTGAGCTGATGGCTGGATTCAATGACCTTCATAGTCTTTTCCAACCTTAACAATTCTATGCTATCTAAACTGAAAAAAGAAAAAAAAAAAAAGAAGTCGGGGGGGGGGGGGGGGGTTTCTTTGATACTACGCTGCTACATAAACCCTACTGCAATGCTGGTATTTGGCCTCCAGA
>VXAB01006289.1:441294-472337 GCA_013399175.1 Odontophorus gujanensis
GCTTCAAGAATAAACAACAAGGAAAAAAAAAAAAAAAACACCAAAAAACACTCTGTGTAAAACTGCTTCACAGTCACAACAGACAGAAAGCAATAATAAGAACCAGCAATCTCATTAGGAAGCGTGTCCTCGCTCCTATACATTAACTGGGGAATTTTAACATTTTAGCTACAAAAATATGTACTCAACCTAGGACTGCTGATATTTAGAGTATTCTTACCCCAAGTGTCATTCCAGTCAGCAACAAGATGCAGGACCTGAGTTGGACTAGAGTTTAAAGAAAGGATTTAAAACCTGTGCACAGAATAAAGTGAAAGTTTAAGCTCAGAAAAACGTTACCTAAACCAGATGTTGGCTTCCCAATGCTCTATTTATGATAACCTGTTTTAATATTTATACCTAGGCCAGGCACTGCTGTAAATCAGGCAGAGCCAAAATATAACGAGCGTTCTGAAGCAAAGAAATTACATGTTCCCGCAATGTAAAACCAGTTTGTTTGGATTGTGATGAGAATAAATCCCATAGCGGTTTAATGATGTTTTCCTTCACCCGCCTCATTGTGCACAACGAAGCCAAGACAGAAAGCCTGAAAAACAAATGCTTACGAGGAGGAGTCGTAGCACAGCTCAAGCAGGCAGCAGCGGGCCTGCAGCTCTGGGGAGGCCCCAGGCAGCCCTGCAGCATGGCCACATGGCGGCTCCCCAAAACCTGCTGCCGGATGTGGGCACTGCCTCAGCCCACACTGCCATGACGGACACGTCTGGTCTGGTAGCGCACATCTGACTCAGCATGAGGCTGAAGTGTGCCCAGGGGCAAATCGTATCATGGGGCACATTAAGCATGGCACAGCCGGGTCGTAACAGGAGAATCACCTCTTCTATTTCATGGTGGTGCAGCTTCACCTTGAGGATTATTTGCAGTTCTGGGCTACGGAGTATAAAGAGGATGCTAAGTTCCTTGAAAGCATCCAGAGGAGGGCTCTGAGGCATGTCCTGTGACAGTCATAGAATCAAGGCACGGTTTGGGTTGGAAGGAACCTTGAAGCCACGTGCTGTCACCCACCAGCTCAGGCTGCCCAGGGCCCCTTCCAATCTGACCTTACACATCTCCAGGGATGGGGCATCCACAGCTTCTCTGGGCAGCTTGTGCCAGTGCCTAACCACTTTCTGAGTAAAGATTTTCTTTCTAACATCTAATCTAAACCTACCTTTTCAGTTTAAAGCTGTTAACCTTTTCCCCCTTCACTACACTCCCTAATGGAGGTCCCCTCCAGTTTTCCTGTAGTACCTTTATAAATACTGGAAGGCTGCAACAAGATCTCCCTAGAGCCTTCTCTTCTCCAGAGGAAACAATCCAGCTCCCTCAACCTTCCTTCACAGGCTAGGTGCTCCAACCCTCTGATCATCTCTGTGGCAGAGGACGTTGGGCTGTCCAATCTGGATCATTGGGGGCTGAGAGGTGACCATGAGAGGTGAGATGCTCCCTGCAGCAGGGTCCTTTAGGAGGGGAGGCAGAGGGAGGGGCTGGGCTCTGTACCTGATCAGCAATGATAGAACATGAGGGAATGCACAAAGCTGGGCCAGGGGAGGTTCACACTAGTCATGAGGAAATATTTTTCACCAAACGCTGAAATAGGTTTCCTAAAGAAGTGGCTGATATCCCATTCCTGTCGGTATTAGAGGCATCTGGACATGGCATTCGTCAATGTACTTTAGCTTTCGGTTAGCCCCAAAGAAGTCAGGCAGTTGGGCTCAATAATCCTTGTAGGTTCCTTCCAACCAAACTGATCTAGTCTGTTTTCAAAATGGAAACCCTTTACAGCCACTTAATCGCATTTCATCTCAATATATCAATACAGACAAGATTTAGGTTTCAAAGATAGGGGAAAAAATTAAATCAATAAATTGTATTCAGATTAAAAAGTATGACATAAGCCAAATAAGATATGAGAATCAAACGCTTCTGATCAAAACCTGTGGAACTTCACCTCTGCAAAACTAGAAATGTCATTATAAGTGTGCACACAGGAAAGAGTGGCACCTGGAGGGGACATTCACTATTTCATACAGATCCAGCATGAAGTGAATACGCAGACTGTGCAAAAGAACACCAGTTCAGTGGAACATTTTGGTTCTGTGCAGAACTGACTTGCACTGTCAGACTTACATCAGAAGCAGGCATTACAAGGCAAGTTTCCCACACAGAGCCAGCAGTTTTAACTGCTGGGTTTTGGAAAGTCAAAAGACTTTCTCCAGAGTTTCCTCTCTGTCCTATCTCAATACCCTTCACCGCCTCAGGGTGCCACCAGTGAAGTGTCAAGAGACTGCTCTGCCAAAGGGTGTGGGGAGAAGACGCTTTTACAATCAGAACAAGCTAATAGCATGAGCTATGAAGATAGGATGAGTTTGCACTGTATTAGAAGGCTCCAAATACCATCTTTCCACCTGAAAACATCTCTAACTGAGCGCATACACTTTGTGAGGCAGGAAGCACTTGCCACCTCCCAAGACTGAAGAGGAGGTCCATTTACTCTGCCTCTAGGAATAAAGGGTGTCATAAGTGCACTGAAATGTTCCCTTCAGCACAGCTGGACTCGTGGCTTTCCATGCTGCCCACTGAGTATACAGGATCAAAAGCAAACAATGAGAAGTAATGTGAATAGAAGGACGATAATCACCTGGGCAAGCTTCAGATGCCCATGGTGAATTGAAGAAAATTCCTAACTTTTCAGTAGAGGCTCATAACAATCCTGGAGATGGCCAAAGCAGCTCTGCCTCAGTACATGGCTTACGGCAGGTACCTCACTCTTACTCTTGAAAATGTATATTTCCAATATCCGCAGGAAACCACGCAGACAGGGAGCCATAGCAAGCAGCAGGGGGATCCCTTAGCTTTTAAACTTAGGGGCATTTTTGTTGCTGCTGTTTTTACAGTTTCCATTCCTTTAACTTGGATTTCTACTGGCAATAATCTGCAATCAACTTCAAGAATTAAAGAGAACAACTTCTCTATCCCTCAACATCCCCACTAACCCAATAAAAAAGGTTTTGGAAGCCACACTGAAAAGCAGTGCTTTCATGTTCTAGGTGCAACTTACAGTACCATCTCTAAATGACAACCTAGACAAGTGCAGAGAGGAGAAACACTTGATCAGAATAACAGTAGTAACAAAATGACGCCACTGATGAGTACACACTCTAAAGCTTAATTCACACCAGCCCACTTGTTTGGTTTTGCAACTAATCATTCCTGCTCTCCATGAATGGCAACACTGATGCAAAGGTACATTCAGTGCGTTGGTAGAAAATCGAATGAACCACAGCAGCATTCTGGCAATTAACACTTCTGGCTCTGTTGACACAGAAAAATTGAAGTCTATATTCCACTTGCTATTTGTGACATTTAATAGTAGGATCCCCCATTACAGGGTAACATTTTATTGACAAGCTCATGCTGCTGGGTGATGTTTGCTAAGCAGCAGAACACTTTGATTTGATGCATCAGCAGCTGAGTCAGGAAGCAGAGCTGCCACAGGCACCATGTTACCTTGATACCTACTCATTGCAGCTGCAAGGGCCTCCTGACTGCTCCTGGATTGCCTTGGCTACAGCAAGCACCAACAAAACTGAGACCACCTCCAAATATTTTGAAAAAATCTAGACGTTGACACCAGGTATGAAAGAGTACTGTCAGAACGAAGCCAGAAAAACAGCTCTCAATCTGAGGCAAACCCTGTTCAAATAAGTAATCCTTAGGAAACCATGGGTGTTGCTGTATTACATAAAATTATTTAACATAACTATAGCAATAAGGTAGAACGTTTTGCGCCAGACTGTGACCAGCCATCAGTTTGAAGAACACTGTGTGCTTTAGCACAAGAGCTGATCAGGATGGTTTCAGAGCATGGGAACGCCTCGGAAATGGGACAGTATTTTTACATTTCCAACTGAGAAGCTAAACAGAACATGGGTGCAGACACAGAAAGGACTGTGGGAGTACATTTTAAGATAAACAGTAGTGACCTGGAAAATTATCTCAGCCAGTGTGAACAACTACTTAAATTCAGATACTTCCATAATAACATCCATTGAGCTCAGTGTTGACCCTCTCTTTCTGAAGGAAGCTGGATGACATGAGATCTCAAGGTCCCTTCCAACCTGAAGGATTCAGGGATCCTAATACTCCATGATTCAATGAAGACAGTTTAAAGGAGAGGCAGCGGACATTTGTCCCCTACATCAGACAACAGGGCATACAGCCAATCCTCAGAATCTCCTAATTTTTTCATTGCCTAAGGCTTTCACTGTCCCATCCCAGGCACAGCAACAGGCCAGGACTGCCTTTGGAAGATCCAAAAGTTGTTTCCCAGAGGCAGCAAGCAACCTATAGAGATGTCATCCTAGGTCTGAAACCTTGGATGCAAATAGCTTCAGAAGAGCTGGAAGCAATAACCATACCAAAGAGTTTAAGGTTATACAGGTTGAGCCTAGAGAAGGTGCAAGACCTTGGGTGAGAGGAGTGGAGGTTGGACTTTATGATCTCCTGTGGTTCCCTCCAACTCCTGCAAGTCTGAGATTCACCTACTTGAATCTCATCACACAATACTCCAATTAAGAGGTTGCAAATAAAGTTGCAGTTATAAAGAACAAGATTTGAATAGTAACTGGAGAGGAAAAAAAGAAAGGAGGAAAAACATGGTACATAAAAACGCTCATGAAAAGCATTCTTCATATAACAGAGAAAGAGTATGAGAATAGCCTGGAGTAAACAAAAAAAAAACCAAACAACCCTGTTTCATCATTGTGCTAGCAAAGCATTTGAAAAGTGAGGCAGGACAGCCATGAGATGATGTCATACTTTGTGCTGGGATCCAGTCTATTTCCACAGCCAAGACCAGCAGGAAAGAACTGAACACTCAATATAATATAACATAGCAGAATGGTATGCATTGAAATAGAGGAAAGAACCAATTCCAAGGTCTAGAAGGATACACAGGAGACAAGCTTATGGGCTATGCATACCCTATGGTGCAGCCAAATCCGCTCTTCAACTGATCATCATTGTTAGCTGGATGTCATATTAGGGCCTCCAGTCACAGATTCATACGGCACAAGTCCTTCATTCAAACCCTTGCTCTGAGGATGAGTTGTGGTTTGCCATTCAAGTCTCAGGCTTTACAATTTTGCCCTTCTTTCACATATGTCAGAAGAAACTCTGCAACTCCAAGTGCATCAGCAAGGTAGCAAGGACAGGATATTGTCCCTTTCCATCGACATCAAACAGCCAGAGACAGCATACTCCAGCATATAACAGTAGACAGAATTACCAAAACAGCAGTCAATTTAAAAGGTCACCTCTTCTGATACAGAGGTATGAAATTATAATTCTGCCTCTCACAAGGAAACACTACAAACTGCTTCTCCTTTATAGTATTCCTTCAGACACACTCCTATACAAATTGGATATAAAAATATTGTCAAATAATCATCTCCATTCGATGGTCCTGAAGTCACTCTCTTGGCAACACAGCAAGAGAATGACAAAAGTTGTAAACTATCAGAAATTAAATTTAGCAACCAGCTCAGCCTCTTCATTCTTCTAATAAAAGAGGTTCCTGTTATAATTAAGAGAACTTACAAAAAATGACACTCATTTGTCACTGTTACACCACAATCAGCACATGCATGCACACAAATCTGCACATTAAAACACAAGTTAGCAACATTTTCTTCTGAATCAAATTGGAAAAAACTTTTGAATAATGTCATAGGGAGCCAAAAGCAAATACACATGAATGTTTGAGTCCTTACTGTCCCCTTTCCTTCTGCCACCTTTTCTCAGCCTAACCTCAGTACCTACTTGCACACTGTCAGCCACTTCCAAGAATTTGGGCCTTCTTCAGAAGAGAAAATTGAAGACAGTTAAGAAGCTCAAGTAGATTACTAAGAACTACATATGAGTCACTAGAACTAATCTGATTTTCCTTCTCATCTCATCCACAAATGCAATTTCATCACCATAATGGAGCCAATACTTCTCTTCAACAAACAGCTATCCACTCTTCCCCAGACTGAAGTCTGCGATCAAGTGTAATCTGCTTGCACTACTTAGTATCCACAAGCACTCTGGAATGGTCATCTCTGAGCAAGAACGATTGGCTTTAAGGAGACTGGAAGATACTCTCTATTTCTGTACACCTTGAAGTACACAGGGAGTTAAAACTTTACAGACATTTTCTGAACAGAAACATTGATTTTGCTGTATCAGTTAGGAAAGGGTAGCCAGTGCCTTTTATAAACCTTAGGCTACAGCATCTTATGGGACTGAGAATGGAAGTCAGAAATCTTTTTACCTTCATGTTAGGAGTGTTACAGCCATTCAAGCAAAACATACTGGATATGTAAAGCTGCTAACAGATTGACTGCATATTTTAATTGCTATTTAACAACTAATTATCACCAAGTAGAAAGAAGTTCTGCTTTTAGGGTTTACAGTCATGATTATCACCTGCAAAGAGCCTTAACACAAAGAAATACACATATTAGCTATAGAAACTGCATACTCAGCTAATTTTTGGGGTATCTGCTTCTCTCACTTTTAAACTGCTGTTACAGTAACACCCCCCTAGGTTTTTACTCTCAAAACCTGTCTGACTACTGCAGTAAATATTCAAGACTAGTACATTCTTACAAATGTATTATTGGCCCCCCTTTGGTTCCCCACTGCTGCTGTGCTTATCTTCATTCAAAAAAAGGAAAATCACAAACGAATTAGGCTCACCAAAAGCATGGAAGCTTCTATCTGCCAGCAGCTAGCAACAGTATAATCACTAGATGCTCTCATGAAAGAGGTGCATACCAACACCCGATGAAAACTACATTGTAAGCACAGGAAAAAAGAAAAATCAGTAGCATCACTTGATAGTCAGCAACCCCAGTTATAACTACAGCAATGAAGACTAATTTGAAGACAGAGAAATAGAAAGGAGGGTTCTTTACAACTAAAAGAAAGTAGTAATACATGAGTGGCTCTATAAGCATGTAATAATAAACAGTAAAATACTGAGGGATCAATACAACTAAGAACACGTTCCAAAAAGACACAAATTCTAGATTCTAAATTGTAAGCAGCCAAAGAGCTAGCAACACACAGTGATCTTGAACTACACGAGACACAAGCATTCTCAACGGTCAGCATCCCAAAATGCATCTGCACATGCCCTTTGAAACATAGAGCAGTGAAAGGATTTTAAAGAGCCTTGGAAGATAACAGTCACTTAACATGTAAACAGAATTTCTCAACAAAGCTCTCTATGGATAATTCTGGCTTGGAGATAACCACATTCCCTCCCTGCTGCTGTATGGTGGGGCTTGAGCTCTACAACTTGTCCTCCTTCGTTGCCAGAACCTAAAGGCAATGAGGGCCTGCTGAAGGACTGCAGACTCACAAGCACCTGCACCTGAAACACAGGAGCACGCCAATAAGAATTTGCATCCTGACCTTTCTCTCCAACCACACCGCACTGTGCTTGTTTTCTTCTGTTTTTTCTTATTTTATTTATTAGGGCAAATAAGAGTAATGTGAAAAAGCAATTTTATTTGGTATTTTCCAGTAAGGAATGTAACAGGTGCTAAGAGCTGAAGGGAAACCACATCTGCTCTGCTGAGATGGCAGGCCCTTCCCGATCAGACTTTACAATACATATTTTGCATGCACAGATTGCCCAGAATCCGAGGAATGCAGCCCATACCACTGGGAGACCGTAAAAAAACATAAGGAATCCATGGGCTTTCCTGCAGCAGGGATCTGGAATGCCTCCCTGTTTCGCACAGCATTACAATCCTAGCAGCCCCTGAACAGCAGTCAGGGTGATTAAACTCAGTAGTGCTCCTGTCCTGGCCAGAAAGATGGCCATTTACATGTCACACTTGTAAACCCTGAATCCTTTTAGTTCTGCACCAACACAGAAGCGCATTTGCCCACTTAACTTGACCATGAAGGTGGAAAGATAAGAATTAGGGCTGTTTTCTGAAGGGATTAAGAAGGGCTAACAATTGAAACTGGGCCACCCTCTTCCCAGGCTTAGTGAAGTTTGGATGTCCAAGAATGTTTGAGAGCTGCTGATGTGTGAATAATGGCTGCTGTGTTTGCCTGCACAGTCACTGTACAACAGGCTGACGGATGGCTTTGTAACAAGCTCTCGGGTCCGTGAAGTGAGGAGGATGGCATATCCCAAACAAAACTGGATGCTGTCTGGCCTGGCTGAGCAGGGAGGTGTCTTGGATCCACCATCCAAGAAGCCAAATTCCTTCAACTGCCTTTAGCAAGTTGCAGGGCATTGCCACATTTATATGCGCCACACAGATAATGCACTCAAAATGCTTTGAGACTGATATGAATAGGAACTATTCTTCCCTTTAATTAGCATTTTTGCTAGATGAACGCTGCAAAGTGCCAAGCTGTGGAATGCTATTAGGAGTTCAACTCGATAAGACAGTTGACTGCCAGAACACAGCCCAAACTGAAGATTTCATTTTCCAAGTATGACTCATTCACATTACTTGAATGAAAATAACTATCAAAACAATCACTCTGTCAAAGGTCAAAAACTGCATGCCACACAAAATCTGGAAAGTCATATATCAATTCTTCTGCACTCCAGGCAACTATACAATGTTCTTTGGATGGTTATTAGTATTTTAACCACTAACAACCAAAGAAAGGCATTTGGGTTAGTGTACCTCCAAAAAGAGTATCATAAAAATATCCAGATGGTTTTCCCTACAAAACCGAACAGCTGATGTTGTCTGTGTTCATACAACAAACAAACAAAACCAGTCATGGATGACTATTAAACAATTTACAAGCATATTTCAAATTTATTTCTCCAGAACTTCATTGTAAGTTCCCAAAAGTAGAAAAAAAAAAAAAGCATCCAGAAATGTAGCAAAGACATTAGTTATACTGTCCAAGGGTTGGTGTTCTTACACTACCAGATGACTTGCCACTTAGATAGACAGCATGGATTACTAAAAAATAAGAAATACAAAAACGCTGGCTTGTTTCCTAGCAACAGCTCTGCTAAAATTACTTAACATTTCCACTCAATCAAATGTAAATTTGACTATGTTATCCCTTAAATGTTGATTATAACAGCCCTTTTCAAATGCAAATTCAATGTGTAAAGTGCATGTAAACGTTGACAAAGCTGATATCAAAATCTCCTGATTAACATCATTTGCATGTACACAGCAACATTATTACAAACCTTAGAAAGGGAAATGAAAATTGGATAGAGAATCACCTTCTCCCTCATCTCCTTCTTTCACCACTTTAAGACAAAAACAGTTAAAAATATAGAGCCTTTTGGACTACATGCAATATACCAACTGTTTAAAAGTGCAGTCATCAGCTGTATCTGAATTCCACACATTGTTTTGTTAGCAAAAACAATAAAAGCGAGAAATTCTGTTTCATTTCTCAGCCATAGAACTTGCTGGTTATAGAACACACACAGCACTGGCAAGAATGTAATGCTTTTAACTACCATTTGGCCTGCAAGTCCTCTTGCCTTTTTATCAGCAATTGCAGCATGAAAA
Source organism: Odontophorus gujanensis (assembly GCA_013399175.1). NCBI lineage: Eukaryota > Metazoa > Chordata > Aves > Galliformes > Odontophoridae > Odontophorus > Odontophorus gujanensis. The sequence goes on from VXAB01006289.1 coordinate 450,894, forward strand.
ACAAACAGAAAGAAACAACTGAAGGTAGGGGTGAACTGAACATAGATCACTTCCTTTCAAAGTCTGGAAGTTTGTCCTTTGCACTACTTATCAACTTTGAGATTCACACACATTTGTCCATTAGTCAGGTATGCACTCATGGAGGAAGTAATTTTTGCATAAGACAGAAGATGCTTAAATGGCAGTTCGATTTTTTCTTCTTGTTGCAGCATTCCAGAATAAGGGTTCTAAAATATATAGTTTTACAATATGCGCATTCCATTATGCTGGTTTACCACTACTTAACCAAAAGCCAGCAGGATGCTGAGAACTGATGCACTGCACCTTCAGCACATTAGAAGAACTCAGAATTAACATCTTCAATTGATCGCATTTTCTAGAAGGAAGCAACATCCTTCCTTCTTAGTCCTCTCCATAAAGACACCAGGCTCAAAGACGAGATTCATACCTACAGGCATAAAGCAGACTTGTAGTTGGCAATAGGCCAAAACTGTTTCTGATAGTGATGTACCTTGATAGCTCACTGTGACACAAATGTGCTACTCCAGCACATTTACGCTGTAATGACTTACACAGCATCAACTACATCAGGGCAAAGCAGATAATTTAGCACACAGCACCACAAAACATTAGAAGACAGATTATATGTTCCTAAGAAAAGCAGAAGCACTTTCTTCATCCAATGAATACTTTAAATACAGTTATCACAGTCCTTTTTGAGGATTATCTCCTCTATCCCAGCTTAGTGTTGTTATTTTAAATATTTTTTAAAAGGTACAATCCCTTCTCTCTGCAGCCTCAGCCTGAAAACTTCAATGTCGGATCCTGAAGGCTGAGATAGAAGACTTCACAGCAAACAGCACAGCACAACAGATGAGTAACTGAAAAGAACAATTACTCAAAGCATTTACATCCATATCAAACACAAAACACCCCCTTCTTAAAAAGCCAACCCCACTTCAAAACCACAGATCTGGGACAGAGCCAATTTTGGAACTGACCATGAGCTGAGGGAGAAGGGAAGGAAACTCAGGATGACACATGCAACACCACTTCATCCTCCTGTGCCACTCTTGCTTGCTCCCCAACTACGTACAGAGTTCTTACACATTCCAAACAACTATTATGCAGAGTATGGTTTCAAAGATACAGTCCATGTTTGAAGAAACATCCTGAAACAGATAGGAGTTGGGTTTCCATAGCAAAGCCCAGAGCAGCAAGAGGTCTGGAACTTACTCCACTAACCCTTTAACTGTATGCTGCATGTTTTGGTGCTCCATCCAAATCTAGCTTCTGGGAGGAAAAAGAGTAAAGCAGCCTTTTTAAAAAATCTCTGATATGTTAGTTTACTTCTGTTTGGAAAGATTCCAGAAACCTTTCCAGTACAGAATAGACACACGAAAATTCTATTATCTCCTTATTAATAAATATATTCAAGCTACTTTTACAGTCTGAAATGTTGGTCAAAGTGATCTATTGCACTGAAAAAGAGACTTTGATTACACAGGCAGTGTGATTAAACACACAGCAAAAAACTTGTTGATCTCATCACTGTCGCTAAATGGTTCACAACCAGACTGTTCCAATATTATAGCTTGAACCCTGCAGAAGATATGATGAACCATCTTCCAACTATAACCAGTGATACTATGGAAAACCAGTTCAGCTGAAAGACTAACCTATATCACTGAGTGAAGGACTTGCTGCCATTAAATACCAGCAATGTGCAGATACAGCAGATGCATGTTGAAGGATAGCTAAGCAGCAGTAATAATCAGATGACTGGACTTGTGCCTTAATATAAAACACAACAGGTTGCCAGTTCAAATCCACTACCATGATTGGAAATGATTTCAGAATTAAAAAAAGTGACTCATATGCAGCATGCAAAGTTCCTGGAGAAAAGGGACATTTACAAGTAACATGAGAAACATTTGCTACAGAACAAAAATACGTAAACAAAACACAGGAAAGACACAAACGAAAAGTTACCCTATACCATATGGAGTATCACTGCCAAGAAAGTTCCAGTTACAAAGATTTTAAACAACTGAAACATAAATCAGCTGAAGTTAGTCAAATGCAGACAAGAAACAAACCAACAACTCATGCTTCTGTACAGAGACCTTACCTATAGAAACAGCCTCAAGAATTGTTCAGCCTTGGGTGAGGTGCTGCAGAGACTCCTAAAAGCTAAGAGTGCAGCTATTCAAACTGCACGATGCACCAGGATTCTGGTGTGGAGAAAATGACCGTTCCTTAAACTAACCAGGGGCTCAACTTTTTCCTTAAAAGTGTTATATTTCAAATAAAACATACCTGAAGTTCGTAACTGACTTTCACATATGCTTAGCATGAGCATTCAATTCAGTATACTCACAATGATGACATATGTCAAAGTTCATTTGGAAAAGATTTTATTTCCACTTGTCACACTGTTACAGACCTGAGCACGTAGAGTTCAGCATTCCCCAATGAGTTTTACACACAACTGAGGAGAGAACAAAATGTAGTGAGTTGGACACTGAAATAGGAAAGAGGAAACCATACAAAGATGAGAAGAACTAGCCCAGATTTAATCAGGAAAGTTGAGTATGATTACCAAACGAAACAGACACTTGTTTTTAAACACTTAGCCTCTCATTATTTTAAAAACTTATCTTTTGAGATAATATTCTTAGAGGTTGAAACACTTATAAACATGACTGTAGTAAGACACAACTGTCTGGGCAGTTGATCCAGAAGATCCCATTCAGCCCTGCGCAGAAGGACAAGTAAAGGAACAGGAGAGGTAAGAACAAAGCAATGTAAAAGCAGCCCAGGGTAGAAAAGCAGCCAAAGCAGAAGTAAAAAACAAAACAAAAAAACAGAACAAACCAAAACCAGGAGGAAAAGTGAAACAAATGTCTGCAAAAAGTCCTCAGTGAAGCATCGAAAAAAACAGTTCAGTTGCAAGCAGCTCTACACTCAGACAAATCCAAACAAAAACCTGTTCTCATCTCTAAGGTGAATACAACCAGGTCAGTGTACCACTCACCCTGCCCTCCCGATGCTGGGGCAGCACCCACCTGTAACATGACCTACCAGTCACAAGAAACCCCCTGCTGGCCCTCAGATATTCACATCTATGTGAAAGAACTGACACAGAGAAGGGATGGGCAGAACTGCAGTTTATATAAAAACTCCTGTACAACCACACACATGTGACATGACCCTGGCAAGAGCTTTAATCTTCTATCTTGCAGGCAAACTTCTCCAGATTTAAGAGGAAATAAAAAGAAAGAAAAAAAGAAAACCACACACCTGTGAATAAATGAACAGAATGGTGCAACGACCTAGAAACACCGCCCTGCCTCGTGGTGTGTGAGACCTCAGTTGCCCTGCATCTCTACAGAGGGCAGGAGTTGCAAGGGGAAGGCAGAAGGAAAAAATTAATAGCAGCAGTCTTCATGGAACTGTCAGGCTTCACAAGCAGGCCACAGGCCAGACCACAATATGGTTTATGATTCATAGAGAAAAGAACTACATTTGCAGGCTGTGATTTCTGCCCTAGCTTCTTTTATTGGTGGTGGTTTTGAGAGATAAACTATATCAGAATCAAGAAGTGGCTTCGGTATGCATCTCAGATCAGCCTCCTGCCATTGGCACGCTCCTTTCCAGTTCATGGCTGTGCACCCCAAGTGACCCAGTCATATCTTTTACCATTCTCTTCCTCTGAGGAGAGGGACCTTCGCTGCTCCTCAGGGCAAAACCACCACAGACATTGAGGTCCCTGACTCTTAACTCTCTCTCCTTCTAGTACATGTAGGAAGTGGCAAATGTGACCCTTTTCTGCTGCATCAGATCCCATTTACTCAAATTACTCTATTTTTAAAGAACAGAAGGATACAGGGATCGTGGGGAAAAAAAAGAATAGAGGAAGATTTGCAACTACAAGAAACTTTTACAATCCCGGTCCCACCACCACTTAACATTTTATTCCTCAATTTTCTCTTCATCCAGTTGTTCTCTTTCTGCAAAGACAATCTGGCAGCAGCACATTCTTTTATTCAATACAAAGTCAAATATAATCCGAGATCATTAAAAAGCAATAAAGCACTCCTTCAGCAGCTAAAACAATAGCAACAGAGTCAGCAACAGCACTCTTGCTGATCTGGAGTCTCTCTCTACCCCTCACTTTCTTAGGCCTGCTTCTGGCATATTCTTCTGTTCCAAGCATACACACAAAAAGAAGATAGACTGAAAAAGAAAATATACATATATAATAGAAAATGCAGAAGGAAGAAAAATATAAATATAGTAACTAATAAAAATAAGAAATCCTTAAGCACTTAATAAGCTCTGGATTTGGAAATGGCCTCACATACACTGCTCTGAAAATAAAGCTCATAGACACAACACAGAGCCTAGAAATGAAAATACTTGGCTGCTGGAATAAATACCTATGGTTCACCTCACCTGTCCACATATTGTGAAGGAGAAAATCTTAAGTGGTCAAAATCAAATGAGCTAACTATTGAAATCTCAACAGTACAACTCGTGTGATACAGAAAAACAATGGCAAGAGTTATGGTAAATATGTTATGGTATATGTTAAAAAAAAAGAAAATCAGAAGTAGAAAAGAGCCATTTACTCCACTGAGTAAAATCCATTCTGAATTCTATGATGAAAGGGAAAAATCAGACTTCAGTTTCCTACCCAAACCAAAGTATTTAGTTACATGCAGCATGTTTGAACACAGATAAATGAAAAGATCTTTTATGTATACGTATCACTCATCTTTATTTATGCATAGGCTTAGTTACAAACCTACATCTGCTGTTATAAAGATTAGCACCTTTTCAGCGGAGAAGTCATCCACGTACAATCCAGAAGCATCAGAATTCTCCTAAAGCCTTTGTTTTCAGAGACACAAACCACCCCTTCATTTCTTACGAGTACAAACCTCCTACCCCACAGTCCTCTGGCATCTTCAGCCCTCTCCTTTAGCTGGGAAGCTACCCAGCCCTGCTGTCCACCACGAGCTGCTTCCACCTCCCTTGGGTTCCTCCTCTCAGTGACCAGGCTGAGCCAGGTGGCTTTTGCAGTAACTTCTACATATGGAAATGGTACAGTACCAGTGTTTATTATTACAATCAACTTAACTACAATTTTAACATTGTTATCAACCAATATCTTGCACTTAAGTGGGAAAAGAATATTCACTTGCTTTCTTTCATTACACAGTATTCCCTTCCCCCTTTCACCTAAATCAATGTGGAAGTTCATACATCAGATCAATACCTGAAACATCATTTTCACTTCTACAGGGACATGGTCACGAACAGAAAACCAGAGAATAAAGATTTTCACAGTTTTATTCTTCACAGTGCAGTGTCGGAGCACTGGCACAGGCTGCACAGGACCCGATGATCTCTGGAGGTCCCTTTCAATCCCTACAATTCTGTGATTATTGCTTAAACAGTTTGGCAGAAAACAAGCAAAATTAAACCAAAACAAACATTTCACACAGAACACAGGTAAGGTAGCAGTGCTTAAAAAAAAAATAAACTAAAAAAAAAAGGTATCCCCACAGGATGCAATTAACACCACCACACAGTTCCAGCATTTTCTTCTTATCTCTTTTACTATATTACTGCTGAAGTAAAAGTTCAAGATTTATTACATCACTTGAAACAGACATGGAAGAGGAGATTGGACAGCCAAGCAAGTAATGAAAATTTTAATCTTCCAGTACTCTAGATCTATTCACATTGCATCAACAAATAATTTAGACCTTATTCCTCCTGCTTTGCAGAGGGTCTTCCTATTTTCTTCACCCCACCAGACAGAATCCACAACAGCAAAATTGGTTCTCAGTTACTGTAACGTGATGGAAAGTGCAGCACTGACAGCATAGCAGCAAAGTCCTAGGCTGCAGCAAGAGAGAAACTGCTCAAATGGAGCAGCCATAGACACAGAAACAAAGCAAAGAATCTGCTTAGCCTTGGAAGGCCTCAGGTACACAGGGATCTTCAATGAGATGCCCTCACCTCCACTGCCAACCCTTAAATGAGGTCTGGGAAGAGGTGGATCCTGGTTCCACTTCTGGTCTCTCTCGTGCAATGCTTACATCTGAGCTCCTTTGGGTTGACCCTGCCTTCCCACCAGGTGCAACGGTTCAAACCCTGACTCAGCATTTCCACTACAGTTACATGGAGTTAAAAATACGCAAACTCCACTTCTACACTGCATTTGATAAGTAGACTAATCTCTGTAGTCCATACATACAAGAGCAGTGCTCTGGCCATCTCTTATAGGCAGTGCATCATCTGGGCAACTTCTGTTGGCTGAAGCAATGAGAAATGGCAAAGAAACACACAGGACTAAATCTTTGATCTGCACCACCTAACTTCAAAGCTGTACAGAGACAAGAAATTATTATGTTGAAAGTAATGCAGAAATCTCTATCTAGTGGTGAAAGTCATCTTTGACATTCATTTCTATAGGAATGCTGGATGTATACAGAAAAAGTAAAGTTTAATTCCAAAATTAGCACTCACAGCTAGCTACAGAGTAGAGTGTGGGTAAGCCAAGCTCAGGAAACAGGAAGCACTGTTTTCCTTTTCCTAAATCCAACTCAAGACGGTAACACTGACACCACAAGTGCATATCAGTGGAAAAAGATTACATGTATCAGAAAATGCTTGCTCCTCAACAGAAGGCCTCTGCTCCCTCAAAACTAAGCCTGCTGAAAGTCAGCTGGCCAACAAGGGTATGCACTCAGCATGAGACCCAACGAACATAAAATGCACAGAAACACCTTCACTCTCAGGAAATGCCCATGATGACTCCTCAAATTCAAGCCCCTAACAAATACAGAACCACCATAAGCTGCTATTCCATTTCTCTACCGCCTCAAGCTGGGCCTGCTACTGTGGTTATCTGAGTTGTTGAATACAACTGATGAATATGCACTGAGCAGCCAATCTCATTATTACTGTTTTTGTGGCAGACAGAAATAGAGGCGTTTCCCTGTTCTCCCCCAATCAAGATATCTACTAAAACATCTCTGTACAAGCCAGCAACTATGTTATTCAAGCCTTTCTGGTAAGGTCACGTCACTGTTACTGGATGTCTTTCACATTACAACACACCCCAAGCAACAGAAACAAAGTTATAGCTAAATAAGTTTCTGGTGTATTACCATGTCCAGCAAATAACTAGTAAATGTCATGATCAGGAAAACTTTGGTAAGCGATGTGAAGTTCACAAATCTCTTTCACAGCATGGAACTCACTCTGTGCTCTCTGCACCATCTCCCCATTCACAACCATGAAGGGAGGATGGAGTGGCTTTTAAATCAATCTACCTCTCACTACTGCATATTCTCTTTCCCCAGTCCATCAGATTGGAAAAGCCGCCAAGCTTGGTGTATTTGTCAGTTTAAGTATGTCCTACAGGTCTGCCATGTAACAATCAAGTTTGTTTAAACTAAGCCACGTACACCCATTTTAAACAGCAGACCATACTGAAAGTAGGCACTGCAGAAGGCACTGTCATTTTCAAGAGAAAATGTAAGTATAAACTAAGTATAAACCCCTCTAGAAATGTATCTTATAGTGACTGTGCAAGAACTATGATACTCCTCTACCCACCAAGACAAATCACCGATTCTCCCTTCCCAAAGTAAACTCAGAGAGTACCTATGGGTATATGACAGTTTAATCATTACAAAGCACTATCACAGCTATGCAGATAAAACTTCTGGATGCACAGTTCAGAAATCACCTGTGCAACTGGAGATAAAAACCAGTGAACAGACCCCATGGTTAGCTGTCACATATCTGTGACGTACCATACAGACAAGATAGTGTTTTGCCAAAGCCAACTGGAAGAAGCAGTATTTTCTCCCAGCCAGGTAAACTCGCACCACTTAGAAGATCCCCCACTAGCTATTTTGTTGGTAGGAAACCTTTTGCTCATCCTGCAGAGCAGATGTGACACCATGCCATCAACTAGCAGAGAACAAGGATAAAATGACTGAGACACTTCGCCTTCATCTGCCTGAGGATCAACACAACACACAATATTTAAGATGTGACCACTGCACAGCAAGGACATCAACTGAAAGCAGACCTCCTCTGCCAGGCTGTAATACACTTTGAGGTTCAAACTATACGATACAGAGTAGTACAACATATTGCATTTTGCTGAAATAAAGGGCAACCAGTATGCTGTCTCAGACATTCGTAAAATAGAAGCCCTACCTTCCATCAACTTCTGGTAAAGGTCACTGAGCTTACGTTCCGCTTTTAGTGAGAATGATGGAGAAGCCTCAGTTGAAAAGGACCTCAAAGATCAGCTAGTTTCAACCCACCTGCTGTGGGTAGGGTCACCAACCACTAGAGCAGGCTGCCCAGAGCCACATCCAGCCTTGCCTTGAATGCCTCCACGGATGGGGCATCCATGGCCTCTCTGAGCAACCTGTTTCAGTGCATCACCACCCTCTGAGTGAAAAACCTCCTCATATCTAACCTAAATCTCCCCATCTTAGTTTAAAACCATTCCCACTTATCCTGTCACTATCAACTCATTTCAATTGTCGTTCCCCCTCCTGTTTATATGCTCCCTTCAAATACTGGAAGGTCACAATGAGGTCTCCCCGAAGCCTTCTCTTCTCCAAGCTAAACAAGCCCAGTTCCCTCAACCTTTCCTCACAGCAGAGGTGCTCCAGCCCTCTGATCATCTTAGCGGCCCTACTACGAACCCATTCCAAGAGCTCTGTGTCTTTCTTGTACTGGGGGCCCCAGGTCTGGATGCAGTACTCAGATGGGGCCTCACAAGCGCTGAGTAGAAGGCGACAATCATCTCCCTCTCCCTGCTGGCCACCCTTTTTTTTAGTGCAGCCCAGGATATAGCTGGCCCTCCGGGCGGCAAGTGCACAATGCTGACCCATGTCCAGCTTCTTGTCCACCAGGACCCTGAAGTCCTTTTCCACAGGGCTTCTCTCCAGGAGTTCTTCCCCCAGTCTATATAAATACCTGGGATTCCTCCAGTCCAAATGCAACACCTTGCACTTGNTGGCCTCTCTGAGCAACCTGTTTCAGTGCATCACCACCCTCTGAGTGAAAAACCTCCTCATATCTAACCTAAATCTCCCCATCTTAGTTTAAAACCATTCCCACTTATCCTGTCACTATCAACTCATTTCAATTGTCGTTCCCCCTCCTGTTTATATGNAAGTAAAAAAAAAAAAAAAACCAATCACCTTGCTTTTCCAAACACCATTCTTGAAAGAACCGGAAAAAGTACGAAATATCTGACTAGGAGATGGCTTACTTCTTCATCAGCAGTGTTTCTGGACACGTAGTGAGCAGCTTTCTTCCCATGCTGTAAACCAGCTCTTTACACCCTATCCTTTGGACCAAACATTCGGTCTTCAGTATTCCAAGCAGCAAAACCAAGCAAAGATATTCTCAAGAAGATGAAGTTCTGCTTCAGAATGAAAGTATGGATGCAAGTAATCTACATCCAGAAGATTAATGCTACTCTTAGGAAGTTTGGTGAAGTGAATTAATAAAAAAAATAAATAGTACCTAGACAGGTCAACTGCAGAAGAGAGGAACTTAAAAACCAAGAGGAATACCAACAGCTTGAGAAAAAAGATACATACTCTAATCTAAAGAGATGACCTAATGTGTGGAGGTTTGTACTACCATAATCAAAAGGGGCAGGTTCAAAGTAAATTGCTTGTGAGAGCAGTGTACTGAGAATACTTTAGGCATGTTTTTAAGAATCTCAGTCAAATATACATCTTAAACTGCAGACTGAGCATCCATGGCTAAAACACATCAGCAGAAAGTGGGCTGATAGATTGATAGATAGATAGATAGATAGATAGATAGATAGATAGATAGATAGATAGACAGACAGACAGGTAGATAGAATGGCCTGGGTTGAAAAGGACCTAAAGATCATCCGGTTTCAACTGAGGATGTCTCTGACTGGAAAGAAAAATCCTGGTTTCTATTCAAGCAGGTAACTGCACAGCCTCTGGAATTCCAAAACTCCAGTCAAGACCTCTCACTAAAGAGCTCATTAAAAATATAATAAAAATTTTGAAAAGCTGACTTGTCTTTCGTAACGTGATGGAAAGCACAACAAGGCAGCAGGGCAGCAAGGTCCCAAGTCACACAGATGCAACAGCAGCAGGTGCAGAAAAAAAGGAAATAAACTGTTTACCTTCAGAAGGCCTGTAAGGTCCTCAGCTAAGCAGGGATCTCCAGATAAGATGCCTCACCTCCACTGCCAACCCTTAAATGAGGTGTGGGAAGGCACAGATCCTGGCTCCAGCCCTTGCACGCACCTGAGCTCCCCTGGGTTGGCCCTGCCTTCCCACCGGGTACTCAACTACCAGTTCAAGCCATGACTCAGCATTTCCATTACAGCCTTCACCAACTTTCATTCCTTGCTTCAACTTCAAATGTCTTTCTCTTTAAGCCTTGTTATTCTCCACTTCTTTGCTTCCTCTAGCAGGAAGTGTGAAAAATCAGGAAAGAAACATTAGGCATCAGTAAAGAATTGAGCCAATATATACAGTCTGGTTTCTTCTTGACTCTGAAACTTGGGATTTCAGCATGAGTCCTTCAAGCTTGAGAGATCAATATCACAAACTCAGTCAAGAAGGAAAAGGAACCTCCTGTGTTTAGAGGGGTCAAGTACAAACACGGGGTTCTTATCAGTACAAATAAACTGTATCATACGATTTTATTTGTGTAAGCAGTCTGTTCCTAAGCTGTACTTGCACCACAGAGTATAAAAAATAAATAGATCAGAACAATGAGTATTCACAAGAAAAGAAAGCTTTGAGTTTTTACACGATGGAGTGATTCCGCAGTTCCGGGACAGAGGAGCAACAACTGTGACAGAAAAGCTGTAACTCTGACAGAGAAAAATAAACCACTTGCCTGCAGAACAACAGAAGAAGAGAACAGTCAGAAGGGTTAACAACAGGTGAGCACCCACACAGGCTGGAGATTTTTTGAAAAGCAACACCAAAGAGTGAGTAATTTCTGATCTACCTAATAATCCTAAACCCCACACCTACCAACCTTAGTACAAAATACATGGCAGGCCTTTTTTTGGTGGACATTTATTACACACAGGGCAAACCACTTTGTGTCACTAAGAGCCAAAATCTGTGGTCTGTGTTTGTGTGTATTGAAACAACCAAACAACTGCTCTTCAAAAGCTGAGCACTGCCTGAACAGATCATATATGGACAGCAGTAGGTAGGTGTGGGATTCAACAGTCTTTCACCTGACAGAGCTTGACAGATGAAAAGAAAGGTGACAGGAAAGGAGTGGAGCTGAATCTTCCTAGGTTAGGAAACAAAGCCAGGAGATTAACAGAAAGGCCTGCCTTTGTTCCAGGTATCAACACACACAAGACTTTTCAAATTGTATTTTAAATTCCACCCTACCCACCAGTATGCACAGTTTTTTTTGTTGATGTTGTGAAAGGATGACTTATCCCACACAACTGCTCCCGAAATGCAAGTATGGGAAGGTTTTTTCTTCTTACCTCTGCAGATCACTATCCTCTGTCAATACACCAACTACAAACTAAACATGTGGGCTGCTTCAACCACCTCTCTCCAGTTCTCTCTTTTCATCAAAGCATCTAGTTGGTCTTCAGTAAGAACTAATATTTTAAAATTACACCTGTAAAATGATCAACATTATTATTGCACCTGATTATTGATACAAGTCTAATAGAACAAAATGACTGCATAATATGAACTGCTATGACAACACATAACATAACAGCACTGTCTAGCTCAGTTCCATGCCACAGTTCTAGCCATACACCACAGAAAGTTACAAATAAATATTAGTATACCTCAAACATTTCTGCACACTTGCTGCTACACAACGTGCATAAGCAAAATGAGTGTTTGAGCTCAGCTTCAGACCCAGCAATATGAAAATTGCAGCAGAGCTAAAATCCACCAGGTGAAGGCAGCTCAAAAGTAATTTCTTCTGAAGAGTGATTAAAATCCACCCAGTTGATATTAATATACAACAATGCAATCAAAATTATCTACACAAGGTAAGAGCAACAAATACCTTTTCCCCACCCTGGGCATTCAGTTATCATCTCACACTGTAACAAGATGTGCTTGCAGTCTCTTAATACTCACCTGGCCCTGAAGTTGGCTCAGTGAGCCATGAGAACTCCTTGGCATGTAACTATGTTCCAGATCATCACGTCCAGTGCAGACTTTATTTCCCCCTCTGAATCTAGTCTAAAGATCACCCTGGCAATTGCCTCAAGATAACTGCCAGCAAAAATGTGTCATTTGTTCTGTTCTGAAAACAAAATCTCACCAAAATTGCCAGTGAGAAAGGGATCATTCTGGACAGCTGAAATGAGAACAAGATACTACATCTGGATAACTGACTCTCTGGATAGCTGCCCTAGGACAGGGAACAATACCTGGAACTATACTGTTCAGCATAAATGCTGAAGATAAAAAGCATGAGGACGCAGCATCTACATTTCCCACCTACAGTAGCATTTACATTGCTCAGGATTATTCAGTCTATTAAAGAGATTTTCTGATATGTAAGGAAGCTGACATATTACCAATGCTAGGACTGCATGGGAAAAGCTCTAAGCACAGGTAGAAAGCCTTCCTAAGGTACAGAAAGGTCCACAGTGCTCTGCACTGAGATGATTAAACTCCGGCTCCATAGCATAAAGCAGCATACTCCTGAGCCACCACCTGTGCTTTCACTGCTGTGGAGATGTTCTGCTGCCCTTCTATAAATCCATCTTATTAGTTAACTCATTAAACAAGTCAGGAAGTTACTGTAATATGGCCTAAACGAATCTGCAGGTGGAGTTGTTTGGTGGTTTATATAGAACTCTATAGCATTTACTTAAGCATCCCCCTCTATTCTCACCTTAAAAAGTTAATATAATGAAACCATAAAACTTGCTCAGCATACATCCCAGGAGCTTAATGGGATAAACAGGAAGAAAAGCTCCCTTGCCCAAACTGAAACAGAGATGAGTGGTTTATTCACTTATTTACTGCAGAACTAGGACCTTAACAGTTCTCAGAGGATCCAGGTGACCCAGTGCAACATCCATGTTTGGATGCGATGTCTGAGACGTAGCAGACACTCCTCTGCCAGTTACAGGGGCTGCAGCACTGCTCCAACAGATTGTTAGAAAAAAATGCAAGCTTTCTGGTCTCCCCACAAGTTTGTCACTAAATTTACTAGAATCAAAGTCAGTACTTTAACTGAAAAGGAAACAGGAAGCATGGGCTGACCTCTAATAATCTGGTAACTGTGAGTAAGCAAGCATCCAAAGTGTTCACCAAGCCCTGAAGTGAACTCCCATAACACTCACGTGTGTGCTAATGAAAACACACAAAACAATTACAGCAAAAAGAAGGGAGTGAAGTGGTGACATAAGGCTTTGTTCATGGAATGCTACAACCATCCAGCACATCATGGGGCTAAGTTCAAATTCACATACCCAGGCCAGTTTCAGATGGCAGTGAAATTGGATCCCTGGTGTCCTTAAATGCATCACCCTCCAAATTCTGTGTTACAGCTCCACTTACAGCTCCTGCTTGGGTAACTTCAAGAAATGACAATGACTACAGTACAAGTTACTGAAGACATAATTCTTCACAGCTACCTGCTGCCACAGCACGCTCAGATATTCAGCAGTTCTATTTTTCTTTCAGTCAGTATTGATTATTCATCAAAATATGCTGGGGAAAAGAAAGAAAATATCTTCACGAGGAACAGAAACATTTGCAGACCGGTAAGTTCGAAAAATATTCCTGGGGAGAAAGAAAGAAAAAAGTAGGGGCAACCTCAGAAGCATCCACATATTTTCTAAATCAAAAAACATTCTGATGGAGCAAACAGCAGCGTTTCAAAATGAAAGTGCTCAGCTATTCACAAAAATATCACAAATAAAACCTTTTTAATTCAAGCTTGACTTCAAATCCCACTACTTTTACCACCTAACTGATAAAATCCATTTAAACTAATACATTCTATTTCCAATTCATCCTTTGAACCACAAGACAGAACAATATTAAGATGTTACAGCTGTATTTCAGTCAATTTACTGAGGCCTCACCTGGAGTACTGTGCCTAGTTCTGGGCTACCAGGTACAAAAAAGACAGGGAACTCCTCAAGAGTCCAGCAGAGGGCTACAAAGATGATAAAGGGCCTGAAGCACCCTTCTTATGAGGAAAGGCTGGGAGACCTGGGTCTGTTCAGCCTTGAGAAAAGAAGACTCAGAGGGGATCTGATACACATCTATAAATATCTACGGAGTGGGAAGCAAAGGGACGAGGCTGGACTCTTCTCAGCAGTGTATGGTGATAGCATGAGGGGAAATGGCCACAAACTGAAGCATAGGAAGTTCCACACAAATGTGTGTGTGAACTTCTTCACAGTGCAGTGACGGAGCACTGGCACAGGCTGCACAGAGAGGTGGTGGAGTCTCCTTCTCTGGAGACGTTCCAGACCCACCTGGACACCTACCTGTGCAACCTGGGCTAGGGAGCTGCTTTGGCAGAGGGGCTGGACTCGATGATCTCTAGAAGTCCCTTCCAACCCCTACAATTCTGTGATTCTGTTATTTTAAACAAAACTCAACAGTAATAATATACTACAGTTTGAGCAGTCATCAGAGACACAAACAGCACTGCAGCCTCCTTCATAAAGAAATCCATTCCTTCTCCTTGTCACAGCACATACAGTTGAGTCCTAAGAACGTGGGGAGAAAAATGCAAAAATCACTACCAAAGAAAGTCATTAGACCAGAATATTGCTTCAGTCTCTCAAAACTAAAGGAACATATAATAAATAAAGTACTTGCAAATGCCTTGGTGTACAATTAGAAACTGAGTACAGTACAAGTTGCTTAATTTTAATTGTGAATGATTATTCACAGATCCTTAAAACCAAGCATCTTCTTTGTTAATTGCAGCTAATGTATCAAACCCATTCTTCAATTACCAATGTTTCAAATTTACCCAAAAATCTTTGCCTCTACCTTCCTCAAAGTGTACATAGCTGCTATCTACTTTGATTTTTATCATCCAAATTTTGAATTACTGGTGTTTTACTAGAGACAATAAAATTAGTTCTCGGTGAAGTACAGTTTGTTCAAGAAAAAGAATAAAGAAAAAAACCCACATCCAGAAGTAATATAAGAAGTACATTTAAAGCAGCTGGCCTCCAGTGCTTATTTGTTTTGCATGGAAGTATTCTGCAGCTTGACACAAAATATTTCTGATTGCTTGTTTATGTTTGCACCGTATCATATTGGAGGAAGGGATGGGAAAAGAATTTGCCTCTGAATTAGACAGGCGTGTTCCCTCATCTTTTAGCATCACCTAATTATTTTATTATGCCCATCCTTAACTCTTCACATTCTCCAGGAAAAGATTAAGTAGGAAAATAGAATTCAGTAAGTAGCTACCTGGGTATTTAGCATTTCTCATAAGGACTTACAAAGACTGCTCAGCCACAGAAACATTCTCTCACACCCTGAAGAGCAGACACTACAATCGCTATACATTTTCACCCGAAGACAAGCATGCTTTGCACCAGCAGAGTATAACACAAGCACTGCAAGTTACCTGGTGTTTCTTCGGCTTGTTTCATTAGCTGATTCATATTTAATTGTATCTGTTATTGTAGAAGATGAGCAGAGTGAAAGCTGGTGGTATACAGCCCAGCAACAGACCTCACCCAAAGCCACTCAAGTAGGCAAAGAAAGTACTCCCAATGACTTTATACAAAGCCTTCAATCTTAAAAAGGAAAAATGTGTTCGCAATACATTACCAGATGGTTGTTTTCAGCCCTTTCTTCCAATAACATATATGACTGAAACTTTAAGCCATGAACACATTTTATGCGTTAGCCTCTCCATGTAATTGGTAACCTCAGAACAGGAACATATTTTACGTCACAGAAGTATCAAAAATCATGTTTTAGTTGAAGCTTAATAGCAATCTCATTTACCTCCAGGTGATTAATTTAATCCAGACTTTGTTACAAACATTGCATTTATCACAATTTACATTCAAACACAAAAAGCAAAGGAAATCAGATCTGGAAATGGCAATAAATCCTCAAACCTGCTTTTCTCAAGATTAAGAGCAGGGGGGAAAAATGCTCATCAGAACCACTGGTCACAGAAGACTTGACTTAAGATAGAAACACTTCCCTGAAACAAAACAGCTTTTCTCAACACACCAACTCACAAAGCGAACAGGCAGCATCCTGGGAACACGCATCCCTCCACATTGCTGGGAAATGCATTTTGCACAAAGAACAGAAAATACAGCTGGACAGAAGTTTAAATTAAGATAAACACAGCTACAACTAGGTTGGCCTAGTTGCTTTCTATGAACAATAACTGGTACTACTGCTGAGGTAAGTGAGTAATTGTTCATTTATTTTGCAAGTCCATACAATCACACACGTTAGGTAGCATGAGGGTGTGTACAGGTCTGTCCCTCAGGTTCCAGGTACTGGACAAAGCACCCCACATACTACTCTACCTTACTTCCTCAGGACCAGTGTTTTCATCCACAAAAACATTCCCTCATGCCCCAAAGGGCAGACAAGATAGCAGCCACTTTGTATTTTCTCCCAAAGACTCTCCCATACAGTTGTTGCATTGCTTGCTGTATAAAAAGCCTCAGGATCTTCCACATCTTCAAAACAGCAACTCCCAACTCCAAACGTTAATTTATACATCAAGCAAAATGCTAAAAAGGACTTGTATGAAATAACTACTTGGATCACGTTCATGCACTTCTGAAGAGTTCCACTTAAAGCAAACAAAACTTTTACAGATGTGTTTGCTAGGCTTTCCATACACACTAGCATGCACACTCATTCTCATTGCTCGCATGTAAAGGGGTTGCACTTTTTGATGCCTGTTTTGCATAGCATTCTGTGAGCTCCAATATAGGAGCTGTCATTCACAGCCCACTGCACTTTACCCCATATGCTGGTGGTGGGCAATGCAGGAGAAGGGAACAGAGCACACACCTCAGCAGTACCAAACGCCATTTTCGCATGTGCTCACAGCCAGCTTGCAACTCAACATCTAATGGCAAAAGTGAGGACATGAGCCAACCTTCACTGGTATTTCTAAGAAAATACTGAAAGGGACAACTTTAAGCAAGCTACACACATTCAGCCAACAGACTATGAAACCACCTGAGCTCCTTGCTCTGGAGTTTGGCCCCAGACTGCAGGTAAACCCACTGAAGGCCGCAAAGTTAGCCCCAGACACAGAAATTCAGAAGCCTCTCTCCCCCTTCCTATGATCTGAACTTTCCAGATGGGCTGTACTTGGCACGCAAGTTTTTGGTCCACCTTAAGCAACTATTATTTGTTGAAGAAGTTCAATTTTTCTTGCTAATTTTCACACTTGGGAAAACAGCTGCCTGGGCTGTCACAGCAAGTACTGTTGTTGCAGGACTCATTGTACTGCTGTGGAACCAGTGAACTTTTATGAGAAGCACCGTAGCTCTCAGCTCTAACAGCAAAGGCTTATATACCAGTATCTCACTAGAAGGCATTCAAGGGCACTTCTTACAAAGTTACAATGACACGTGCAGCTACAGTAGATCATCTCTTGTGTAACTATTCTGTGCGCAGATGGGTGGATTCTTCCTCCCTTCAAGATCTACTAGCCATTTCAGGGCAATACAATTGCCAAACTCCAACTTCAATAACCACAGAATGGCTTAGGGTGGAAGGGACCTTTAAGGTCATCTAATTCCAACCCCCTGCCATGGACAGGGCTGGCACTCTTCAGATCAGGATGCCCAGGGCCTCATCCGACATTGGCCTTGAGCACCTCCAAGATGGACATTCACAGCTTCTCTGGGCAAGCTGCTCCAGTGCCCATTGCATGTTCAGGCACTCATTTAATTCATTCATTCCCTCAGCCCTTCTCAGGAGAAGCAGTAGGATCCAGAGCCATTCAGAAGCACAGGTGAGCGTATAGCATGTCAGTTATTACCACGGAACAAGTGAACACATGCTGGCTGATACAAGCAACAACACTTGCACATGTGATTAAAAATACCTACCTATAAATGCAAGTCACTTGTTTTTTCAATTATGTTGTCAAAATCTGATTTAGTGATTCAGTTCACTTTAGTGATGGGTATAGTTAGAATAAACTTTACAGGTAGACCTAGCTTTGAGGATCTAGTGGGCAGCATCCCTGCCCATGGTGGTGGGGTTGGAACACGTGACCTTCAAGGTCCCTTCCAACCAAAGCCATTCTATGATAACACGATCATATGCATGTTTGCATGCATGATCTAAAGGATGCAGTTCAGCTACAAGTAGATTGATAAAAAATCAAATCACAGGTGAAATAAAAGCAAAAACTAAAGCATTTAGCTTTCTGAACTTCTGAGAACAGCTGATAAGGCCCCAGAAGGTCACTTCTACCAAGTAAAGATTTCCTCACATTACTCCTCAGTGGAAACAACTGTCTGAAGTCTATCCTATAACATGAACCGAGCAAACAGCAGCAAATCAGGCCTTTTGCTCCCACCCTAGCAACATCAGAGAAGTAAACCAGCAAACCTGCAAGAGACCAGAGCAGACAAAAACCAAGAGGCAGAGTGACTGCCTATTAAGACAGACAAACAGGCCCCCTTCTTGGCACACTTGCTGAGAAGGTGGCAGCACTTCAGACTGCACGGACAATACTCTGGTAGAAAAAGCTCCCAGAGAAGCATCATAAAAATTACTAATCAATGGTTTTGAATCAATGTCCACTTTCAGCTGTGAGCCATATAAAATGCAAAATGAGCACTTTTATAGTCGGTGCTGCTGCAGAGTTACAGGAGTTCCTCTTGCAGAGCATGTTCTCACTGCAGAGGACACCGACAGGGCCTTTAGAAAGTCCCAAGAGCTATGCTCCCAAATTAGCCTATTTTCAGTGCAACCGAATACATAAATGTAATAATTCAATGCAAAAACCAGAGACCAAAGAAGCCAATATGCTGATGTTCATCAGCACCAACTCATATTTGAATGTTTCATCCAATACACCCAACTCTGCCAAGCTACCAGCACCAAACTTCTTTTTTAATGCAGTGGTCATTTACCAGGTGGCCCGAAGGATGTTAGTTAAGAGGAGAGAAAAACAAACAAAAATACACACACAAAAAATACCACAAACACCACTGCACACTGAACTACTTCATTATCATATCATTACTCATGAATGTTACGTTACAAGTAAAGAAAGGAACAGCAGAAACTAAATACATCCTGTCCTTGGAATGCCATGAGTCCTTACAGTAAGTTGAGCTGTACTGGCAAGGCTGATGGAAAAGATCCCTGGGTAAGGACTTGTTCCCATCTCTTCAGGGACAATATAGGTCCGAAAAATGACCAACTTCTCACCAGTACTCCTGCTGATGGAGCTCCCACTCCGTGGCATGCATTGCAGCAACTGAGTCTACATGCAGAGACCATCATGAGCCCATGCCATGAAGGTGTCCCACAGAGCTGTTCACAGCATCAGGCTCGTTATCTGCAGCATGACAACATTTGCCTTGCAACCTCCCACTTCACTTTGAAGTAACAAAGGGAAATAATAAAGTTTTCTTTATTCTCATAGCACACCTGGAACATCCCTAGCAAGCTATGTTTTATATGGCATGACACTCTGCTCTGTATACAGAAACTGCAGTTAATTTTTAATGTGACAAATGTTGGTGCACATTTTTAGACACGTGACAGAAAACATAGGACTCTGCCTGCACAGACTCACGGAGAAAGCAGGTGCAACACAAGCTCCTACTTGGAGGTTTCCTCCTTCGCTCCGAGGCTACTTTTGGAAACACTAATCGCTTTCTGGAAGAATCTGCACCTGGTTAGTTTTGGGCTCTGATCCCTCAGGCTGCTCCAGGAGCCTAAAACATGCATCAGCTTGCACAGCTGAGGCCTGGAGGTGAGAACTGAGATCCACTCTGGCCAAATAGGTGTAACTTCCTACTGATCTGTCAAGCCTTTGATGAAGGTGAGCAGCACAACATACGTGCATCTTCTATGCTTGAGCAGGTTGCCTTTACCTTACTGCCACGTGGAGCGGAAATGTTAAAGCACAAGCAGCCTCGTGCCATTTTCCACCACTCTGCACCCCATCAGACGCACACGTGACATCACATGGGCAAAGCTTTAGCTCTGTGCACTCCAAGCACTGGCAAACAGCATGTTAAGCGCAAGCATACGCACTGAACCTGTAGTACTTTCTTAACTCTGAGACAGGAAAGTAAGCAAGGAATATTAAATACACAATGTTTAAGGAATTGCAGCATTTCAGCATGAAGTTATCCTCTGCACAGAGGAGCCGGAGAGCTGCTGACCTCAGATTACAGGCCACGTGGCTCTATCTGTCCTGACACCCTGTGGGCCGTAGCACCGCTGGGCTGATAACCACCGGAGAGACGCAAGATGACTTGCCAGCTTTCACTTTGGGTCACCGTTTCTCCTGAGCTTTTCTCTTGTGATGCACGGTGCAGGGAAAGCTTGGCAACTGAGATTCAGCAGAAAACCCCCAAAGCCAGAGCAGAATCACAACTCGCAGCAGGCAGAGTCATAAATTACAGAGTTGTGGTGTGCGGTTTTGTTACCTCATGTTCAACACGATGGTAATTACGAGCCGCACACCTTCCATCTCCCTGACACACCGCACTGCATTAATGCTACACTTAGTACCTAAATGTCTGATTTTTCATACACTCAGGCCTGCTTATTGAAATTAAGTCTGAAACGTGCACCGGCTCCATCATTTCGCAGCAGCGTGTTATTTCCTCACGCTCTCGCTGCAGCCCAGCAGCCTGCAGCCCGCTGGCACTTAAAACTTCTGTATTTTCCGCCCCGTCTGGGGCAGCTCAAACGCCGCAGCTTCTAGAAACGAAGCAACACGGGGAAGTCGCCTAAAACTCCAGGCAACACCTGCCGGGGCAGAGCCGCCGGCGGCCCACGGGACACGCGGGGCGATGCTCCGCCAGCGCCCGTGCCCGGCGCCGCGCTCCACGCGGACACGCCTGGGGCCTAGCGGCGGCCCGCACAAAGTTGGCGTGCACGGCCGCAACGCAGCGCCGCCCGCACTGCCGAGGGGCGGCCCGGCGGGCCCTGCGCACGCTCGCTCCCTCCCTCCCCGCCGCCCGCCCACGAGGCACCGTCCTCGCCGGGAAGGCACTGACCCGCCGCCCGCAGGCCACGCCGGCGCGGCGGGACGGAGCCACGAGCAGAGAGCGGGGCGAGCCTACAGGTGACGGCTCGGGCTCCGCGGCGGATGGCAGAGTGTCCCGGCTCCGCTGCTCCACGCGCCCGCCCGCCGGCGCCCGCCCCCCCCCCCCCC
>VXAB01006289.1:472972-545131 GCA_013399175.1 Odontophorus gujanensis
TTTTTTTTTTTTGTCTCCGGAAAGCTATTCAGCGGAGAGGCTGTCTGATTAATTGATTTTAATGAAGGTCTCCCTAGGCTCAAATTCACAGACAGCTTTATTTAAAATTAAAAGGAAAAAAAAAAAAGAAGTGAGCGTGCTTGTCAGGAAGGCTCTTGTTTTTTTTTCCTTTTTTCTTTTGCCCCACTCCAGTTCTATTATCATCTTTATCTATATTTATACAGTCCTACAATGTTACTAATGATTTAGAGCAAAAGTGTGATAAAAAAGAAAAGCCCTCAAAATCTTCATAGAGCACTGTTAATTGTACAGACATAAATAATTGCACTGATTCTGCTGACCGTTAATGGCCTCAGACTGTTCTCAGTGCTATACAATTAAGCATGTGCATAAGAACAAGCTGAACCCACATCTGTTTTGTTAACTGTATTGCAGGTGGAGATGTTCCTGACATTGCTGCAGGAGCTGAAGAGTAGCTGAGCCTGAACATGCAGTAGGATGATCAGTGGATGGAAAATGAGCATTTGCCCGCTTCTGAACAACAAAGAAAGTGTGAATAATCATCTTGGTTTAAGTTCATAGTGTCCTGTGTATCATAAATCCCACCAGTGGTGGTGACAAAACAAGCTTTATCTTTTAGGTTGTTTTAGTTATTTTCTTGTACGCCTATTTTTTTTTTTTTTTTTTTTTGTGGTAGTCCTCTCTTCCAATTGTATTTTTCTTAATGTTTTCTCTCAGCACAAATACAAGCCCTATTTTTCAGAAACAAACAAACAAACTAGCATGTGAAGAAACCTTTTACTTCAACACACACCCTTTTCAAGCGGAGTTTGCAGATAGACTTGAAATATTGAAACACAGAACTGCTAACAATATTGTACCACTTCTGGTGGGTGCGGGTGGAAACAGGTGACAGGCACATGGTGGTCCTTGGGACCTTGTCAGGGTTGATGGCTGTAGTGGAAATGCTGAGTCACAGCTTGAAGCAGTGATTGAGCACCTGGTGGGAAGGCAGGGCCAACGCAGGGGAGCTCGGGTGCAAGCAGTGCACCTAAGTGACTGGAAGGGGTGGAGCCAGCATCCACCCCTTCCCAGAGCTCATTTAAGGGTTGGCAGAGGAGGTGGGGGGATCTCTTTGGTGATCCCTGTGTGTTTGAGGCCTTCTGATGATAAGCAGCTTTTTTTCCTTTATACCTGTACCTGCTGCTGTTACCTTTGAGTTCTCACTTTCTGTAGCCTGGGATTTTATTGCTGCGCTGTCATTGCTGCGCTTTCTGTTGCGTTATGAGGACAGTCAAATTATACCCTGGAACACTAGGGAATGAGTATTCTGTGAATGTGCATAATTTCTTTTGAATAATATAGAAGGATTTGGTATTGGGCATCTTGTTTGATCCACTAAGTTTGAGAAAAAGTACTTTGCAAGTAACTGTTCTTTTAATTTCTCAGCTATCTTTCTGTTATCGTAGAGGCTTTGTTACAAAGAGTTAACTTGGCAAAGGAATTGGTTTTTGCTAAGACTGGTCCTGCAACCTTGCACGAGATGTTGGGAACAATACTGAGTATGTGCCCATGTGATCAAGGCATAAAGTAACAAATGGCATGTTATGGAGAGTTAATATGGTAAGAAGCATCTTTCTTGAGAAGCTGCTGTGTTGGAAGCCAATTAGTTTAGTCAAACATGTAGGCCTTTTTAAATGTGTAGCATTTTTGGGAAGCCTGGGTCCTCTGTATTGTTAAGATCAAGACTGCAGATTTTGTACTTTTCTTTGCCTGTTAACAGGCACTGCCTCAGTGTAGATCAACCTGCATAAATCAAAGATAATCTTGATTTCCCACCTTAGGGATTTTCTTTGAATGTATATTAACTGTAAGAATGTCATGGGGCTGAACTACCATGTTCACCAGCTGCATGAATGTGTCTGTTATGAAACAATACCATGATGGACATTAGCTTGGTGTTGACAACTTTTAGTAGCTATTGATGGAATGCCTGCCACCTACAAAGAAGTCAGCGTAGGTTTGTAGCAATCAAGTAATCATAGAATGGTTTGGGTTGGAAGGGACCTCTAAGATCATAAAGTTCCAACTCCCCTGGTGTAGGCATGGATAGTAAACATGCATAGTTAACCACCTGCTTATAATAGGCATCATGATTGCTCTCTGATATGTGAACTCAGCTGTAGGTTTCTTTTCATTCCTTGTTTGTAAAATTCTCTGGCTTTTTGAGACCTTTTGAGCTAGGGAGAGTACTTAGCTCTTGCAGGAGTTGAGCTGGAGTGTCGGGAGCTACTCAGTATCCCATAAAGATTCAAGTAGGTATATTTTTCTGTAATCATTCTTCCCACTCCATTGGACCTGAATTTGTATATGTTCAGCTTTAATGGTTTCACTAGAAGTTGATAGCTAAGCCATTTCACTTTTTCCCATGACGATTTAAGCATTTGGATCATTTTCCATGTATTTTTGTGTGTTTATTTATTTAATTCTGGAATGTCTGGAGGATTTTCTTCCTAGTACGGTTAAGGGCCCTCTGCCCCTTGTTGTAGTGTCAGGACAAGAGGTTCATGACATAGGCATGAGCAACTTCAATTAAGTGTGTCCCAGCTTCAATTATTCTAGGTTTGCTCATCTATTTATGTATTACAAACATGGAAAATACATTATGTTCTGATAATAAGTAGCTTTTGTATGTCAAACTGCTACTCTTTCACTCTTGTACGGGTGTCCTCAAGTATCTGCTGAAAAGGACATGGGTGTGCTGGTAGGTGGTAAGCTGGACAGGAGCCAGCAGTGTGCTCTTGCAGCTCAGAAAGCCAACAGCATCTTGGGCTGCATCAAAGGAAGCATAGCCAGAAGGGTGAGGGAGGTGATCCTGCCCCTCTGCTCTGTGCTGGTGAGATCTCACCTGGAGTTCTGTGTCTCTGAGTGTGGAGTCCTCAGTGCAGGAGAGATGTGGACCTGATGTAGTGCATCCCTAGCAGGGCCACAAAAGTGATCCAAGGGATAGAACACTGCTTTTGCGAAGATGGGCTGAGGGAGCTGGGGCTTTACTCTTCTCCAGGCTGAAGGCTCTGGGGAAACCTGAGAGCAGCTTTTCAGTAATTAAAATGAGGCTACAAGAAAAAAGGGGACAGACAGTTTCTGTTGTTAAAGGACATCTGGAAATGGTTTCAGATAGGGGTGATTTGAATTGGATATAAGGAAGAAGATTTTTATAGAGAGGGTGATAAAGCACTGGAATGAGTTGACCAGAGAGATGATGGAAGCCCCATCCCTGGAGACATTCAAGGCTAGGATGGACAGGGCTCTGAGCAACCTCATCTGGCTGTGTGTGAACCCTGTTCACTGCAGGGGAATTGGACTAGGTGATCTTTAAAAGTCCCTTACGACTGAAACAATTCTATGATCTGGGAGATTGAATCATTTTTAACAAACTAGATCACTTACAAATCCATTAAGGTCCTTTGTTATGAATAATCATTTTCTTATTCACTCTTTACTGGGATAGAAACAACAGTATTCATGGAACAAACTAAAGGAATGTGGAACTTACTCCCTTGCTGTTTTGTTCTGTGGAAGAAATAAATGCAAATTGGACCCAAATGGTTTGTCAAGCTAGAGCTAATTGCTGGGTAAATCTATTTCGGGGTGATAGCTATCTGAAAGGATACTTTAAATAAATGGAGCTGAGAAAAAGCTTAAATGGCTGATAGACCCTGCTTTATTTTTGAAGCTAATTTGAAGGCCACTAAGACCCCTTGATTCAGCAGTTAACTTCTGCTCAGGCTAAATCTTACACACAAATGAGAGCAGGGTGCAGGCGAGGAAGGAATGTGCTGCTCTTGAGGCCTTATGAGGCTGAGTGGATTGCTGGATCATCTGATTACCTGCTGATAAATGCATACCTTAGGTCTCTGCATCTGTTCTTCACTAATGTCACAGCTTTAAGTGTACTCAATGTAATGTCCATTGTGATAAAGAAATACACTTAGAGTGATTTTTAGTTATTATGTTCATTAAACTGATGGTCTATAGTCTTGGCTTGGTAAGATTCCTTTTCTCCCTAGGTGTTCTGACTCTTAGAACTTAATGTTTTCTGACTGCTGGTCTTTCTGATAACCAATGTTTACTAACATTGTTACATTGTGGTAATAAATGTTGTAGTGGACTGCTGGGCCTTATCTGAGTGTAGGTTGCTACCATCACTCTCAGTGTTCTGGATCACTGATTATTCTGTCCCAGTGCTAGAGATGGGACAGCTAGAGGTGGAAGCTGGAGACTCTTGGTAGCTGTTGTCCTTGGCATCCTGAGGGTGATAAGGTTTCTGTTAAAAGATGTTTTACCCCCCACTAAAAAGTAAGGAAAACATAATACTTGGTTCAAAGTTTTATTTACAGTATTATATATTGGAAGTACTTGTTTTTAGCTGCATTTGTAACAGTGAGGCATTACTGAGAACATTGTTATGACTCGTACAAGAATGATGTGAATATGTGAAACTTTTTATAAATTGTGGTCTTAGTGCAGTCCTGGTTGTTACCCTATTGAAGTCATATTTGAAATATTTACTTTTTTTCCCTAAAAAAAATAGTTCAAGGATGACTGGATGTTAACAAAGAAACATTGCCAACACTTTTCCCTAAAGAATCACTCACAAATTTACACTGAAAAATTAATACCATTTTATTTCCCTCTATCTGTGCATGCTGGCAATGTAAGATGCATCTCACTAGTTGGGAAGAATTCGTAACAGAGACATATCACTGCTGCAGAGTCATTATACAAGTAAAACATATTTATGCAGTTTGTGTCACGAGAATCCTATTTTTAATTTATACTACTGAATTAGTTTTCTCTTGGCAGTGCACTGTGTAGCTTCAGGGTGCAATGGAAAAATAAAATGTGAAGCTGAGAGAGCGCTGTATTCCCCACTAGTTCCAGATGCCCCAAAACAATAGATAGAAATCCTGCTTAGTTGAACTTTTTGAGAGACTTCCACAATTTCAGAAGGACAGATCTTCAGATAAACAGGAGATCAAAGCTGCCTCTCTACTTTGAGTTACCTGCATCCTAGACAAAAAGGAATCTTCTTCTCTTGTTTTGACTAATTCAGGAAATCTGCAGCTTCCATGATGTTATAGCATGAGCTATAGTTACAGTGTTAGCTTGTATTTCATAATTCCAAGGCAGGCTGTTTTGGTGTTCTTTTAATAAAAACTTGCAATTACATAGGTATTGAACGACCTACTCTGTTCTTCCTCTGGGTTGTAGCAGAATACTCTTGTGAAACATTTTTTTTTCCCATCCATATCATTGGAGACAGCTAACACATACTTTAAAAAAAAAATAACCACTTAAAGAAATAACAATTTTGTAAGTCTATCTGAATGAAAGGTGAACTCATTTATAATCTAATAGTCTGTAGTGAAACTTTCTCTTAAATAGTTTTTACATCATCTCAAAAGCACATTCTGAGTTTTTTTTTACCTGTTTCAGCACTTAAACTGAGGACCATAGCTTGTAGCTGATTTTTCTGATATCTACTGACATGAACTTACAAAGTCAGTCAGAAAATACCTTCACACCCCCAAAGTATTGAAATTACAGTAAATAATAGTAAGCTAAAATAAGCTTTTCCTTGTTTGTTTTTTGGGGGTGGGTGGGTGAAAGTGTCATCACAATTGACAGAACATCCAACTCCCTTACCCTCTGACCCTGAAGGTCATTTGTGATGCTGTAGTTACAGGATGATTTAAAGCAATCCTCAGGCTGTTCTGTCGGTATCAATGATCTGCAAAGACATAAGGTGTAGTAGCAGGGGTTTAGTGCCATCTCACATTTTCCTTCCTATTCCTCTGCTCCTGATCAAAATTTAGCTAATAAACCCCAGATCCTTCATTTCTGGATCTCCTCACAGAGAGCTGTGTACTTTAGAGCCTGCAAATTCAGCACAGACTCCCTTCTGTTTAGCCTGAGAATTTCCCATTTAAAAATTCTTCATTGAGCCAAGAATACCAGCAATACAGAGAATTCTGCATCAAGGCATAGATTCCACCAAAAATTCTCTTACTAAAAACTACAGAGGGTCAGAGAATCCTCTTGAGTGCAGGAGTGCAAGCAATTACATAGGGAATTTCTCCTTTTCTTAGAAGACTTGTCTTTCTGACATCCTTAAATTAGGGAGAAGAAAGCTTTGATGTGAATTCAACTTACAGCACTAGGGATGGTTTGCAGTCTCTAGGAGTATAAAGGCAGATAACTAACAGGAGGCTTGACTGTCATTGAGGATAGAGCCTGACAGTGCTGGAAAGTTGATACACAGGACATTGTTCAGAATAAGATCAATTTTCAAATAAAGGAAAACCCTGTCTTAGGAAACCTCACAAAAAAATCTCATGTGACAAACAGTGTCAGAAACTCAGCTTCAAGAATATTGTGTATTGGGATGTTGCAAGTATTACAAATCACAATCACCACTATCACTGTCTAATAAGCACGTAGTTCTTATGGCAGCTTAAATCAGCAATAAAAATGGTGTGCTCATTATCTTTGTGTATCATGAAGACTGAAAGTCACCACTATGGTACTGAGCCAGAGAAGATCTATTAGTGGAAATGTACAGTTTTCTAGTAAAAGCCTAGAATCTACAGACTGGATATAAGGAAGAAGGTGCTTTTTATAGTAAGGATAATGAAACACTGTAATGGCTTGTCCAGAAAGGACGTATCACTGGAGATGTTCAAGGTCAGGCTGGACGGGGCTCTGAGCACCCTGATCTGGCTATAGGAATGTCTGGTCACTGCAGGGGCATTGGACTAGATGGCCTTTAAGGGTCCCTTCCAGTTCAAATGATTCTATGACATGACTCTATTCTATGATTTACAAGCAGACTTTCCTCTCCACCTAACAGGTTGCTATATAAGGTTTACTTTGGATTACCTCTTCATATCCACAAATGCATTGCATCAGTAGAAGTAGAGGCTGAACAGGAGTAAGAGAACTGATATCTCTGGAGTACTAAAAGGGAATGTTAAAATGGTGCTGCACGAAAAATCCAAACTGAAGAAAATCTCAGGTCAATAATACGATATTAAGGAAAAAAAAAAAAAGGAAGGAATGGTGAGAAACTGTGTGAGAAGTTATGTGAGAGAAACGTGGAAGGCAATAGGTGATCAAGAATAGGAATATAGTACCTCCTCAAAGACACTATCTGCCATATTAGGTGAAGGATATGACTCCATGTCAAAGGAAACATGAATCCTCACTGTCAAACCAAGGAGCCCCAAGGATTCTCCCTTTTCCTTCATTGAGAGCGTAGTTGGGAAAGTTTCAGAATTCCTCCAATACTTTTCATGTGTTTTATATCGTAAATATTAGGTTAAAAAAATAAAGCTGGTAGATTTCCATAAAGTTTATCCTGGTCTTCATTTACATAACAATGTATAAGGATTTGAAGTTGAGATACTTAATTACTTTGAAATCCCACTCATTTTGTGTATGTTCTGGCTTGTGTAGATGCACTGTCTGCAGTGTAATTTTAGGTATACGGTGCTTTGCATAATTTCATCTGTAAGCAGCTGCAGAAGCTCCTGCTTTACATAACAACTGCTCATCATAGTTTCAGAAAGTCATGGGTCTGTTTTATAAACAAGCAAACAAAAAATGCCTATGCGTAATGCAGTATTTGGAAACAAACTTGGACATTACTCACTCTTCAGAACATCTCTTGATTTTCTTACCTTATGCAGAAGAAGCTGATGTGCCTCTCCATTAGATTTCAAGAGCTCTTAACAAAGGAAGAACTAAAACAGGATAGGTTTGTGGTGATTTACTATTATAAAGCATTGGCAACCTACTAGAGTGTCTTACCTCTCAGTGCCAGCTGGATGCTTCAAATTCACCTTATTTCAAACTAAACAGTTTACTGTCTGTCCAGTAATGTCTTTTTCAAACTGCAGTATGTAAAAGAAGCAATATTCGGTGGATATAGAGATACTTAGTCTTACAGAAGGAAAAAATGGTGCATCTCAAAAGCCCTACTCATTTTCAATATCTTTCTTTCTAAAGTCTTAATTGAAGTATATATTTGTAATAATGTTTGTGTATATCTGCAGATAAAAGTCCCAATGCCTTTGTTGTCCTCTGAAAGAGGTTCAGCAATCCATGCATGTGATAATTCTTTGTTCTACTTTTATTTTCAGTATTACCTTTTGTATAGGTTTGGGCGTAGGGAAGTATGACTCTATCAAAGGGTAGAATCAGGGGACTCTTACATGTGTAACGGGTGTGCTGTGGCTCCTTGTGTTGACAGTAACAGTGTACTCAAAGGCACTGGCAGATTCTCACTTTGTCTTCCATTGGTTTGTGTGGCATGTGGCCAGCTTAGCTGCTGCTTGAGAAACTGCATGCTAACCTTGTGCTGCCTTGGAAATACGCACAAGTATTGTGTCTCAAATTTTGAACCTAAATTCATTATCTATGTTAATACACTGAACAAAAGAGTATTTTTTTAATGGACAAAACAATAACGAACTGTAAGCTTAGTGTGTTGTGTATAGTAGGAGGAATCTTTCAGCTGAAGTGATCACAAATTTGCCAAAGTTGTCTGAGCTGAGGATAAGATTTCATTTAGGGTAGGATTTCAGAGGAAAGAGTAGGTTTCCTCAGACTGCTGTGAAAATGTGGCCATACATAATCGCCCCACTGCAGTGTTTCTACTCCTGATTCATGCTCTGATCATAGAAAGCAGATGGATTGCTTTTCCCCCTCCCCTTAACCAAGCCCAGCTGAAATCAGAGGTGTTGCACACCTAAATGGATTTATAGGCAGTTCACAACTGCTTCCCCACATTAATGTTTTCTGAGCTGCAATGTCAAACTTAAAAGATCAGCAGTGGGAAATTTATGATTCACTTTGTTTTACTTTTGTTCAGTTAGTTTTTATTTCTGCTGCTTGGGAAAACAGGAGCCAAATATGTTTTCCTCTCTCCACTGTGTTTGATACACATTTAAAAGATTGTTAGTACTCAGGTGACATCCTCAGTTCTGTAATGGCTGTCTTTGCTCCTTTGATCTTAAACAACAGCTACGGTGGTGGCTCAACCTGGATTTTGAGAACGTAGGATTGCAGAATTATTAAGGTTGGAAAAGATTTTTAAGATAATCTAGTCCAACCATAATCCATCCTCACCATGCCAACTAACCATGCCCCTCAGTGCCACATCTACGTGGTTCTTGTATGCCTTCAGGGATGGTGACTCCACCACCTCCCTGGGCTGCCTGTTTCAAATGCCTTATCACTCTTTGAGAGAATCAGTATTTCCTAATATCCAGCCTGAACCTCCCTGGCACAACTTGAGACCATTACCTATCATCCTATGGTGACTCGAGAGGAGACCAATCCCCATCTTGCTACTTTATTTCAGGCAGTTGTAGAGGATGCTCAATGGAGACCTCATTGCTCTCAGATGCAGATGGAACAGCCTCAGTTCCTTCTGAGGGAAGGAGTTCTCAGTTCTTATGAGGGCGCTCCTCATCAGATCTGTGCTCCAGACCCTTTACCAGCTTTGTTGCTCTTCTTCTGAACACACTGTATATTTGGGATAGTGATGAGTCCATAGTAAGCTCTGCAAGCCTACTTTCTATGTGAGTGCTCCTAAGAGAAAATGGGAAGAGCCTTGGAAGCCACAGAAGGCTCACATAGGTTACAGTTTCTCTAGCTGCTGTAAATGTGTCACCTCTATAAGCTAGGTCAAGTAAAAACCAAAAAGGAGGGCAGCTCTTTGGTCTACAGGAGATGTGGACAGATGGATCAAATGAAAGAAAATACCCTTTTTTTTACTCATTACTGCTTCAGATCCAGGTAGGAGCAGTTAATGTAGTAACTTTTAAGGAGCTTATTGAGCATAAAGGACTATTTATTCTTGAAAACTGTTGAAATTATTTAGCATGTTTCCAGTACCTGTCTTAATTTTGTGAAGTGGATTTTGTTTAGAGTAGGCTATTTTCAGGTATGAGGTCTGTCTGGTAGAAAGCTCTAGGCTGAATCTATTCCTGGAATCGTCAGGCCAGACTTGGAGGATGGAAATGGGGATGTTAGTGCTGTCATCACAGCATCTGCATAATCACAGCGAACAGATTTCATTTTGCTGGACAGGTTAGGTCAGTCCTGAGCCTTGATTTTCATCCAAATTTTCATACTGTCCTTCGCTACAAGAAAGTGGCCCCTTCCTCTGTGAGTGACGTTGTTCAGCTCTATCAAATCTATTTACTTGCAGAGGAGGAACAGAAATGCCAAGAGGGCTGCATCCTCATTACTGGAATCTTTCGATAGAATAGCATAAATTTTGGAGCACTTCTGATGCCCTTTTAAGATGCTTAAGACTTACGTCATTTTTGCTTCTAGAAGTATATGGGTAAGTGTTGAGTCTGTTAGTGACAGTAGGTGTTCAGAGGAAACTCTGAACTTCATTTGAAAAACACAGTTTCCTTACTTGTTAGTGAAAATCTTACTGGCTTCTCCATTATGAAACTTCATCTCAAACAGAGGTTGAAGCTACTGCATAAAATAATAATAACAATCGGTGATTTGCTTATTAAGGAACATCTCTTTCCTAGTCATATTAGAAATCTTCCTTATGGTCTGAATTGTCTGCTTTCTGGACTAATTTTTAGCTATTGATTGTGATCTGCAAAACTAAATGACTGGAGTTCTACTTTGCTAAGACATTAACTCATGAGAATCAGAGTAAATTGTGTTGACACAACTGCTTAGAGCAGTTGTGGTCAAATCTTTTTTTCTGTTACAGACCATGTAAAGCTTTTTAATAGAGGCATGGACAGAAGTGTTGCTTTTTCTTGGTTATTTCCTTTGGATTCATTACAAGTAGCACAAAGATTTCCTTGGGTCCCTGAAGTCAATGTAGGTTGAGGATGAGTGGTGTAAGGGTAGAGCTGTGAACAGCTGGTCTTCTTTAGGGCCTTGGGCCACTAGAACTTCTTCTTTCTCTGCTGTTTCTTTCTTAAGTAGACCAAGATTGTTGTATTTCAGGACTACCTTTTCATCCTTGCCTATCAGAGCAAAATGCTACTTGAGCAGGGATTTCAGGTTTGGGATATCAGAAATTGTTTGCATGATGCTCCAAGGGTAAAGCTGCCATTTAACCTAACAGGAGATCATGGCTTACAATTCTGAGCTACTGAATGCTGCCTTGCTCATTCTCACAGCACCAACTTAAGAGTCAAGAAATAACCCTATTGGATGGCCTCAGTAATGTCAGAGGGAGGGAGAAATTAAAAGAAAACAAACAGCAATACAGTGATTCTATAGAGGAAAAAAAGTAGGGTAAGACTTATGTATAAATATGAATAAATCTATATAAAGTAATACAAATATTTTGTAGAATTAGGCTTGTGTGTTGCCAAATACAGACAAAACACACCTTAGTCATTGTATCTCTGAGATCCTACTTTCAATTTCACTGATTACAAAACTTTTCTGAAGTCCTAAAGCCTTTTAAACAAAAAGCAAGAAAGTCACTAGGTCTCTATAAAGAGGAATGTAATTCACCTGCAGCTGAAGCTGTTTCTTTCAATTTCATCTCAGACAAAAGGAAGCAATCAGGTTGCACCCACATGAAGCAATTGGTTACGGCTGTACAGCTTTAGTAGTAGGAAGAGGTGTTTCCTCACAGATACGAGGTTTTCTTCTCTGAAAATAAGACTAAGTGGAGGGAATTTGCCCTTCTTAAAATTAGCTTTTGTTATTTTAGCATAAGTTTTGACACTGCTTTCATTTCAATAAAGCATTTAATGTTCATATAGCTGAAGATTTAAGATTATACAAAAGATTCCAACAGGATTTTCTTCTGACCTAAATACATTGTGTTATATTGTATTTAACTCAAGCCAATGAGACTTCTTTGCACAAACAATCTTTGTATAATCACAAAACAAGAACAGTCATTAATAAGTACTCAGGCAAGTTGCAATACCCTTTAGAAGTCTTTTCTTCCTAAAGTGAATGAAGGTTAGATTATTGGTTTAACCAGAAATAGGAAAAGAATTTGGAGAGAGAAATAAACGAAGAAAGAAAATATGCAGAAGCCTGAGTTCTGCGTCTAGGAAATGCAGTAACATCTCAAGCACCTCTGGAAATGTCTGCAATATTATTCTGGCACCGTAATAATTAATGGAAGTGATGCATGGATTATAAGCAAATGGAAAAAAAAAATCACCACATCTCTTCAAATAAAACCTCTAGAAGTATCTTAATGTTTTTCATGAAGACTGTTAATAGTTTCGGTTTTGTTTGTTACGTATGGTGACTGTATGAGCATTCACTGTGAATGCTCTGGAGTAATGGTGTGACTAATGCTAATTTCCCAAACACTTAATAGTTTTTTAAATAATTTGAAGCATTTTCAAAGTCTGGCTTCTACCTTTCCACCTTCAACTGGGAAAAGCAATGAACAGCATATTTGATTTTTCACCCAGAATTATGTTTGTCCATAGTTTAAAAACTGTAGATACCTACTTCTTGGGTTTTTTTCCTCTTTTTTTTTCCCCTCATATAAATTTATTTAAATATAAGTTAAATATTCTTGTATTTAAATCTCCATTAAGAACAGTTGAAAATAAGTTATGTGGGCCTAAAAATGAAGGTCTTGTCAAAAGACAGTACTACTTTGGAATACAAACAGTATTTCCCTTTCCTCTCCATATACATATATATTTATGTGTGTGCATATGTACATGTAATTCATCTATTGTACTGTAGCCATTTGAGTTCTGGACATTCCAGTGTGAGGGCGTGACACAAGTTGGTGGGCCCACTGGAGGGCCACCAAGCCGATCAGGAACTGTGTGTGACATACAAAGAGAAGCTTTCTTTAGCTTGGAGAAGGGAAAACTGCAGAAACCTTACTGCTCTCACAAACCACCCTCTGGCAGGGTACTGACAGAGCTGGACTTTTCTCAGACAAGTATGGCAACAGGAAATGCTACAACAGACAACAACTGGAACATAGAAAATGCCAGTTAGATATTGGGAAGATCTTTTTCACCACGAGGGTGATCAAACATTGGAGCAAGTTCTCAGAGAGAGTGGAGAATCTCTGTCCTTGGGAGTATCCAAAGGGGGTTGAATAGGGCTGCAAGCAACTTACTATGGCCAGACCTGCTCCTGTGGGGGCAGTGGGGTAGTCAGAGCACCTCTCAATCTCTGTTGTTCTGTGGTTTTGTGCTTCTGATGATGGATTATGTTTTGCTCTGATCAGCTTTTAAGCCCAAGTAATTAGGCAGTTCTATACATTGCCTTTTCCTGAAAGGGTTTTTAAAAGTCTCAAAAAAATGAAAAGAGGATTATGATTCTCTGCACAATAAAACTGACCCAGGAAAAATCACGAGCGGTAGTTTACAACACATAACATGCAGTTACTGTTTTTTAAAGTCTACTTAGGAGTTGCTGCTGCTAAAATGATTTCTAATGGTCTGTTATTGAGGCAGGTGGTGGTGTCCTGTCAGTGACCAGGTGAAGACTTATTTCCCCAAGTGCTGTTTTCCCTCTGAAAATCTTTTTTTTCCTTCAAGTGGAAAAGCTGGCCTATGGAATTTTGAGATGTCTGCTGAAATAGTACATTCAGTATACTTCACATTCCTTAAGTGTTGTTCATGCCTGTAGCCCCTGGAAACCATGGGAGCTTTCACTGCTATATGGCCTAAGAATATCAGTTTTAACATTTTGTAAGCATAGATTCTTGCCCTTCATATTTTCACTGTAAGTAGCGGTTATAACTAAAATCCTGACAGATTTTCTAAAGAAGTAAGACTGTTTCTTGTTACACGTGTATCTCTGAATGAGATTCTTAGTGTGGGATCTGGACTATAAACGTATTGAATAATGCCCTGTTGATCTTAACTATTCGCCAGAAGGCTGTGCTGAATTTCATAGATGAGTATGTATTGCCCCTCTCCTTTTTTCATCCTGGAATGACAGTATGACTAAAGCAAAATCTGCATTTTACTGTAAATAGGCTATCTAACTCATTCAGAGTATTCGAGGTCAACAGGGGCTTGAAGCCTCTGTTGTAGAATATACTTTACACTCTTTAGATCTTAGTTTTTTTTGACTTGGTTTTGTTTTTGTAGGGGTTTAAATATGGCTCTGTTTTTGTGGTTGTGGTTCTGTAGATAATTGCTGGCCCATACATTTTTTTTTTTGGTGAAAATTTCATTATTGTGTTATGGATCTACAGATAATCTGCATACAGTAAACTTCTTTACTTCTGGTGGTCTACACCTTTACTGCTGTAGAAAAGAGGGGTTTTTTGTTTGTTTGTTTGTTTGTTTGTTTTTTCTACGAGGTAGGTGAAATGATTGGGTGAAGAAAATGGACTGCTGTCCCCTAAGCATGTGAGACAACTTAAGCATTTTCTGAACTGGAGAGGAAGGAGTAGGTGATACTAGAGCAACCGTCACTGTGTAGATTTCTCAAAGGCAGCAGGGAGTTTCTTGATAGCATGCCCAAAAGTTTTTTGGGAACACTTTAATTTCTGCACAACTTTAAGCTCTCTGCTGTGTATGCCAGAAAGTTCAAAACTTGGTATCTTAAGTCTCTTAACATGACCTTTGCCTTCTCCAGCTATCGCATCTCCTGGAAGGAACAAGTAGCATCAAATGAAGAATGTGAGCTTGAATAATATATGAAATTCTACCTCATTTGCAGAACCTAATATATAATATCCATAGTAGATGCTAACTTCATCCTCCATGCATTGCTGCTATTAAACACAGGTTTTTAAAATCAAGCTTTGCCTTTTTGCGTTTACAAAGTCTACCTCGTGGATACACAACCAAAATCTTCTATGAATATTTCTGTCTTCTTTAAATGTTTTGTATAGTTGGGTGTCCGTCCCATGCTTTTCTTTAAAGGAATGTATTGCTTATATGCAATCTTACATTACTTTTAAGATAGTAAAATTACAATTTCAACTAAACTGTGCATTCAGTATTCATTATATGGTATGTTACTCACCATATGCCTCACTATAGCTTTAAAAAGGAAGATCACATGAAAACCAGAAACTTAATGAGAAAGCTTCCATAGAAAAATTGATAACCTATGTAAACTGAAACATTATAATGTCGAGATTAAATTCATTTGTGACTCTAACTATGCCAGAATCTCCAGAAGAGTCACAGGAAAGCACTGGCTTCCTCCCCCGCACACACATCAGGAGTCTAAGCTGTCTGATGTAAGAGTTCATTCAGTTTCAATTTTCATTGTTACACAGTTCCATGTGAGTAATAATTCACTTCTAAAGAAGCATGGTGTGTTTTTTGGGGTCTTTTTCATGCCCGCAGATGCTCTTTTGTAAGATATGCAACAGTAGAAGACAATTTTTAACATTAGGCAGAGTTGTGATAAAGAATGGCTTATTGACTTGTGCGACTATCAAAGGACTGTGTCATTTACCATGCCTTTGTATATTAAATATAAGATT
Source organism: Odontophorus gujanensis (assembly GCA_013399175.1). Taxonomy (NCBI): domain Eukaryota; kingdom Metazoa; phylum Chordata; class Aves; order Galliformes; family Odontophoridae; genus Odontophorus; species Odontophorus gujanensis. Next base: position 488,478 of record VXAB01006289.1, read on the forward strand.
TAATTGTAACTACAGCCAAAAATACTTGCCTAAATTCCCAAATAAATTAAAATTACTAAATGGCGAGGGAGAATATCATGCATTCTTTGACCATTATCTGAGAGCTTTTGTGAATGAGTTGCATGGAGCTTGAGGGCTGTACATGGGTAAGTGGTTGCACTACTAATTGAGTAACAATGATTTCCTCAGCAGGATCTTGCACAAATTCTTCATTTGTACTAACAAAACTGCGTGAGATGGAGGAATTTTCTGTGATCAGTGGTTTAAGGGGTACAATCAAACTCACAGAGAAAGATCAATCCATGAATGAGGGACTTTAAGGAGCCTTGAAGCCAGAGATCGTGCAGAGTGAAAAAATAATAAATCAAAGAATATGATTGAATGATAGAATATGTGTTGGAAGGGACCCACTAGGATCATTGAGTCCAATCCCTGGCTCCACACAGGGACACTTAAACTCTACACCTGAGAGTGCTGTCCAAATTCTCCTTGAACTATGACAGGGAATATAGGAAATTATAGGAAACAGCACAATTTTTTTTTTCTTTGACGACACCTGTCCACTAATAACTACCATACTGAACAAAGCTAAACTCGTTTTATGTATATGTAAGAATGTGAGGGTTGTCATGGTTGTCCAGAAGTAAACCATCTAAAGAGACAGCACCTGGGGGTCAAGCCTGTCCAGCTATAAGTGATGTAGGCAAAAACCCCTGACGACTTTAAAAAAAACAACACTGAAATGTTAAACTTTCAAAATCAAGTTTGCCTCACTCAGTAAATGTCAAAAGACTGCAATGAACTTCAGTCATTCCACACTTTTGATCTTGTGGTCTCTGAACGGATGAACTCCTCCAAAAAATATTCCCCCATCTTCCTTATGCATACAATGAAGCAAGAAGAAAGGGCTGAAAACAAACTTTGACTGTTAACCTGTTAACTTAGATGTAAAGTGGAACAACCATGGAATTGCTGCAGAAGATGGTACTTGGATTTCTTTTCAAGAAACTTTGGTGGTCCTTTTACTAAAATATAGAAAATCATCTTCATGATGTTACCTTGTATAATATCTTTCTGTCATAGATAGGAAAGAAGCAGAACATTGGAGCCAGTTCAGTTCCTTAGAGAGTACTATTTTTTGCCAAATACAATAAACGAATTACAGAAAAAATATTTTTGATGGCCTGTTTTCTGCAATACACAGAGGGTTAGAGTTAATTCTGACATTTTTAGTATTTATTACACAGGCAACTTAACTAAATTACCATTGTTTTGACTAAAGTAAAATTGTGAGCAACTAAAAGCAGAAATTTGAAACAGAATATTAGTGTTGTGTATAAATTTGTTTGTCACAGCCCTACAAGAAAAAAGAAGTACAAAGGTACCCAGTGTAACTGTTCAGTTAGTAAACCATACTTGCTACCCAACAGATATCCCATAACCTGAACTGGATCTGATCATAGTTTATTTCCTCAGCTAAATTGTGATGAGCAGCTAAGAAGTGACCACATGCCAGCCCTTTCTCAAGCTTTCTTTTTTTCCCCATCTCTTTGGACAGAGGACCAGAATTTATGTTTCTTTGTTTTTTTTCTGTATTGCTTGAGGGAGGCCTCTGTGGATCCTTCCAGTTTCAGAATTGCTCTGTGTGGGAGCAGAGCACAGTGCTGTGATTGCTGAGGGCTCTACTGCTGTTGTTCTGTGACAGGAAGGTTTGAGGAACCACATCCCAGGGAGCTCTTGCTTTTGTTCTGCTGACAGTTAGTCAAGTTCAAATCATCTCAGACTCCTTATGTCCTCCATTACTCTGGAATATCAGCAATTAATTGAACGTAAAATTTTTCCTCAATTCTATCAGATGCGCCACAGTGATACCTACTGAAATTCCAGATCGTCTCATTCAGATCATATGAATGGAAGTCAGCAACAGTGCATTCTCAGTTGCATTGCATTCTGAAATATTCTTTGTCAAACTTCACTTTTAATCAAGTCATGATACAGCTAATGAAATGAAATTGATTAAGAACCTGATACAAAAAGGAAAAATCCACCTTATATTGCTCTTCCAGGTTGTGTAATCTTACTGTTAGAGCTCTCTAAGTAGGAGATATCATCATGCCGTGTGATGATGATACTTCCCATTTTAACACCCTTCCAAATAATTTGTCTGCAGATTTTGACGTTAGTGCAGTTACTGCTATAAACTGTGTCATACTGAAAAATTGGTACAGTTCAGAGCATACTACCTTCACACTATAATCTGTGTAACAGTGTGAACTATGTCAAGTAATGTAGGTTTTAATCTCACTAAAAGGCTTTATTTAAAAAAAACAAAACAAAACAAAAAAACAAAACAAACAAACAAACAAAAAAACAGAAAAGTTGTTTTCTCTTTTGGAATTAGTTATCCTTCCTCCAAAGTTAGTAGAAATCTCTGGTGAATTAAAGCAGAACTTAGGCTGGATCTTTAGCACTGGAATATGGTTCTTTTTTAATGTGTATCTCTAAGATAAAAAAGGTGATAATCTTAAGAGAATGCAAAAGACAGCAGAGTGATCATTAGAAAAAGGGAACCTTTGAAATTTGAAAGTTTCACAGATTACTCAAACACATTTGCAATAAATTACGTAGCAGATTGAAAATGTGATTAGGAGGTTTTTGTAATATTTAATGTAGAGAATGTAGCCACGTTTCATGAAAGATGAACATGAAGAGTCTATGTTTGGCAGAAGTAGCGTCTGTTTTAGGCTTTTCTAATCAAAGATACTGGAAATAGCTAAGCACAGATCTACCTACTTCTTTCAGGTTGTAAATTGAGCCTGTTCTTTTTTCTCTGCATCAGAGTACTAATTTCCTTCTGAAGGACCTTCAGGCCAGATTGCCTTAGCAAGAGTGCTGCAGGTGAAGGCTCTTTCTCCTAGCGAAGCAGCAATGTGACTGTCGTGTTCCCTTCTGTGGTGCCCCAAATCTAGATGTTCCATAAGAACTTGAAGTGTGAAAGGGCTGAGGCGCATTAAAGAAAGCAAGAAGGTGCTAAAAATTCCCTGTGTGCTGAGTAGTCTTCTAGATGTAAAGCAGGTATGGGTAAATGTGAGCCCCAGTGATATGAGGAAGTGTTTTAAGATGGTCTTCAAGGAGGCCATGGTGCTGTTCGTGAAGAGAGTCTCTGAAAACACGTCTCAACCAGGTACATCTCACTGCTGCAAGAAATCCCTTTGACAACCAGTTTCCTTCCAAACTGTGAGGTTCCTCTTTAGGAGTAAGGGCTTGGCCTGTCATCTGAACTCTGATTTCAGTACTAAAGAGTACTTTGAAGTCTCTGTCACAAGACCAGGGATTTAACTGTCACTTTGCTTGCCAGTGCCTGCAGAAGCTATGTCGTGTGGGAGAAAAGGTGTGTGTAAATTGTTCCTATGAATAGCCAGAGGATCTCCATATATCCATAACCATCGATAAAACACTGTTCGGCTACTAAAAATTCCACAGCCTTCAAGTGGAAAAGTAGAATTCCCGTCATGTTCCTAACTTACACTTTTCTGCATAAAACACTTGATTTCCCAAATGAGGTTTCTCTGAAGAGATGGGACAACTTCCCTTTTTTCCCTTCTGCATTTAATCATTTCATCATCCATTATGTAGTCTATCTGCCCTCTTGTGGTTTCCTTTTTGATCTTTCCACTTTTACTTTGCATTTTTCAGAGACTTCTTGACTGTTTTATATTTCCTGTTCTCTAACTGTGGGATGAACTCACCAATCAAGTTTCACCTCACTGTGTATTTTCCTAGTCTAAGTAATTCTGAAATCCATTTTTATCATTAGAAGAGACTGGGAATTAGTGTTCAGCTGTGAGAAGACATCCAGTGTAATGGTCAGTTCTTTGAAATTTTCTCACTTGTTCCAAGAGTCAGAGCTGAAAATCTTTTCTCCTCATTTTAAAGATTCCCTGTTTCAAGTGGATTTTTAGGTGTTCTCCAGCTGAATGGGCTCATATGGGGGATGGAAAATAAGTGTTGAGATGTGCAGTTCCGAGCAGGGTGAAAGAGTGGAATTAGAGAAAGATGCTTTCTATCAGAGTATTTAGCTAAGATACAGATTTAGTGATCACTTAGGCTGCATTACTCTTAACCTGCTGAGCACTGTATTCCATGTGGTAACATTGATATCAATAGGGCTATTTGTTAAAAAATTCCTTTTAAGAGAGGGATTGCATTTGTGCTGACAAATCAGGCCCTGTAGGGCGATAGGCTTTGTGTATGTGTTTGTATCATGTGTGATTGTATCATACAAAGCAGGGATGCTCGTCTATTGTGACACAGAAGTGTATTCTTCCTCATTGTCCTGTGTTCATCAAACAGAGTAGTTACTAAATTTCAAGCACTGCCATCATCACAAAAGGATGTACTTGAGAAGAAAAGTGCATCTCAGTGTATTGCTCTCCGGTCCGGCATAAGGGTCGCTGAAAAGAAATCAAGGGTTTGACTCCTGTTTGTTGTTTTGACCTTTGAAAATGCTTTTCAGTTCTCTTGTCTCAGATTGTGCAGCTGAGTGTGTGCAGGAGGTGGATGACAGGAGGAAGTCACAAGGGATGAGGTCTCTCAGTGGTTCTCTTCCAAATACTGCTTTGTACAAGCTGTTTTAAAATCACTAGATCTCCCTGGTTGAGTGCTAGAGTTTGCTGGATCGCATCTGCAGTCTTTCAGAACTTAATTGTTCTTCTTCTTTTATCTTAAAGCTTAATTGCTTCCATCAGAAGTTAGGGCATAGAAGGAACAAAAAGAAAATCTTTTGAAAACCCACTGAGCTTAATTTTCGGAATAAAAAGTTTTTTTCTGATCATTTCAGGACAGTTTTATGTCCCACATCTTGGCTGCAAGTATAACACCTGTTGGTTTTATAAGCTTTTACTAATAGTGAAATTTTACACTGAACTGGAATGTTAGAAGCCTGAAGAGATTTCAGCATTCGTGAGAAGAGGTTTGGTCAGCAAATGTTACTGAACATCACTCAAAAGTCACAGTCACATTTAAGAATTCAGGGCTTAATTTTTTGTTGAGATAACCAGCACAGTTCTGACATCTTGAAAAGCTCACCAGTGGCTGCTGCTGTGAGGACCAGTTCTGGTATTATCAACAATCTTCACGTGGCTTCTGTGAAATGTGGCACTTTTTTTCTAGGCAAAAGTGATTTATAGTAACATTTAATTTGCCCTTTGGCAGTCCATTGGCTAGGCCTGTGGTTCTGCAGATTGGATAATGCTTAAATTTAGTTACTGAAAGGTTAGCTTGTCTAAGTCATTGCACAGGAGTAAATTAGAATTCCAGGCACATGGATTTTTTATTTTTGTTTTTGTATAAAAGATGCCGAAGTTTAAAAAAAGAAAATAGTAGGGAAATTTATTTTTCTTGATTGCTTTTGGGACAATATATGAAAAATGAAAGGCTTTTCTACCATTCATGCTACATCTTTTCAGCTGCAGTATTTCCAGTTTAAGCAGGTGTAATATTCATCTTGCTGTTCACTGTTCTTGTAAATGGCATAACAAATATTATGACATCATAATTTCATAATTTAAGATAGAGTTGCATTTTTGCTGCTTCTATGAGTGCTGATACAAATGATTCATGATTTTTGCATATAGAAATGGTTGTATTTAGTTAGCTACCTTACGTAACCAGTGTCAGAACTCAGTACTGGGTTTTTTCAAATGACCATAGATATATCCGAATCATCAGATTATTACAGAATTTGTATGATTTTCTAATTGAAGAAGCCTTGCTCTTGTAAGACATAAGAATGGGAACAAGAAGTCCTGTTTGAAAAGTCAGACTAAAGTACACCTGGAGTTTAGCTTTGCAGTACACCTGGAGTTTAGCTGACCTTGAGATAGGAAATCCAGAAACAGCCTCACTGCTAACAGCTATGATAACTGATAAATATCCCCCAAATCATGAGAATGTGATACTAACAGGCCCCATCTCATTCATGTTATGTGTATCAGAGTGAAATTAGTATTTTTATAATGGTGAAATTAAAACTGGATAACTGTATGTCAGTTTTCATCACCTTGCAGTTATAAAACCTGTATCATCTGATAGCCTGACCTGCTATCACTACCTTTGGCAGGTCTGTGAAAATGTATACCAGAAGACCTTTAAATTTAGCTGGTATCTAATCTATGTCAAATATTTTTCTTTAAACCCACTCATGTAGGAACTTACACTAATCAAATGTTGAAAAATGCCATTAGTTCTGGGAGGGTATGAGCTACAACAGTGTTAATGTTCAGTGTAGTTTGATACTGAGTTTGTGAGAACTATTGGTCATAAGTGGGCTGTTGAACTGGATGACCTTGTAGGTCTTTTCCAGCCTTGGTGATTCTATGATACTTTAAGTAATAATGCATATATATATATTTAACTTACTGAGTTTAAGTACATCTTGAAGAAAATTATCCGTAAAGTGGTAGCTTGAAACAATGTGTATTTCATTCTGGTGAGTTTGTGTTGGTTCTAATAGTATAAAAAGCAGCAGCAGTAGCTAAGAGGGGCCAAACTGCATAATAGTGGTAACAATCGGTGGAGCATTCCACTTGTGGATTGAATTCAGTGAGCTCAACTAGGTTGAGGGAGCTGGGCTTCTTCAGCTTGGAGAAGAGAAGGCTCTGTGGACACTTCATTGAGGCCTTTCAGTACCTAAAGGGAGCTTATAAGCAGAAGGGAAATGAACTTTTTACGAAGGCAGGTAGCGATAGGACAAGGGAGAATCATTTTAAACTAAAAGAAGGGAGTTCTAGATTAGAATTTAGGGAGAAACTCTTTACTCAGAGGGTGGTGAGGTGCTGGCACCCGCTGCCCGGAGTGGGTGCCCCATCTCAGGGATGGTGTTCAAGGCCTGGTTGGATGGGGCCCTGGGCAGCCTGAGCTGGTAGGTGTTAATCCTGCCTATGGCAGAGGTATGGAATGGAGTGATCTTTAAGGTCCCTTCCAACCTAAACCTTTCTATGATAACATTTGTTGATAACATTCGTGGTCCTGGCAATGTAAACCAGTAAAGAAGATTCTGCTTCTATAACCTTCCCCTGATGTATCACTGGCACTATTAAGAGATCCATGTCTCACCTGGGTAAGCAAAAAAACTGGTACAAGTTCCTTTCTTGCACCAACCTTGTGAGCATCCTTATCTTTGAGCTCACCTAATTTACATGCAGAAACAGCATTTGCTACTTTGGTTTAATTTGACTAAATCACTAAGACCCTGAGAAATGTCTAAAGCCACTGGACAGGCAAGAGCAAACTAAAGGATAGCAGAGAACCAAAATCTTGTTAATACCTGTGTGTGAATATCTCTTTGGGGGAAAAAATTATCCTGAAAGGAAACATGGCAGCTTACAGTTTTGGCACAGAAATCAAACACTGAATGTACTTCATGGAAACACCACTCTTTCATCATGGTGTGAGGGCGGATCATGGCTAAAGTAGATTGAAAGAATTTTCCTTGCGGTATCCCAAAATGAACCATTGGAAAGCCTTGTCTTTAGAGTAAGGAGGAGGACACCTCTTCCTTGTGAAAAACAACAGAAACAGACTTCCTCTTCCTTGTGAAAAACAACAAAAACAGCCTTTCTTTTGCTGTAAACAATTTTAGTTCCTGTAGTAAATTTGGTCATGTTGTGAGTGCAGCAAAACAAATCTAACATGACCCTTTTGGAGTCTCCAGTCTCCAGAATGCCAGCTGAGGACTTTCCACAGCTGCTACATTTGCACAAAGAAACAGTATGAGAGCTTTACTACTGCCAGTCATCCAACTCTCTGAAGGAGCCTCTGTCCTCACTGAATACCAGGGGGCACAAACATTGGTCACTATTGAGTATTGTATTTTTAATGCTTACAACTGTAAATGCCACAATTTTGAATAAAGACAAGTGGAATAATAAAAACCAGAGCAGCTATACCAAAGATGTCCTGGTTTTTATAAACATGCATGTTTTCTCTGTTTGCAGTCATGCCATTTTGTCCACTGGAGGAGACTGATCCATCTCTTTCATTCTTGGACTGACTTCAGATTATTTTTCACATTGTTTATCAGATGTGACTCCCTTGGCCACAGTCTTTGCCCAGTAGTAAATTCATTTAGTAATATGCCATCTCAGAACTGGATTTGGAGCTGAGTAAGAAGATGGGGCAAACTGGAAGCGTTCCTGGGAGAAAGGACAAAGAAGCAGCATTTTAACGCAACAGTTTTCTCTTGCATCAACTCTAACACCATTATCTCCCTCCCCTCATCTTCTCCCATGCTCAGTGATCCCTGAGCAGCCAAATCACTTTGGTTTGGGTAGGTGGATATTCTCATGTGGACACACCTCTGTTTCTTTGAGAAATATGTCATCTTAGGGTTATTTAACTACATCATTGTTCTGTTTTCCTGAATCTGCACATACATAAATCAGTGTGGACAAATGGTAAACATCACAATCGATTATACCTTAGCCATCAGCTCTGCCATCACAGAAGGTATGACTGAACTTCCAACATTAGTCACAAATGCTGAAACAATGCAGAGCATTGTTTCGTTATAGAAAGGGACCGATGTTGACATATCCACAGAGAAGAGGATCTTGTTTGGATGAAGATGTTGCTTTATGAGTCATTCAAATAGGAGGCAAGGTGGGACTTACTGTTCAAGCCAAGCAGCTTCAGATCACTTCGAGTATGTATCTAAACACAGATGGTTCATAATTTTCTGCTCTTGTTGTAGCTGAAAACATGACAGTACAGTCTGATGTTCTAGGCATGAGAGAATGGTTGGCCACCATTTGGAAATAGAATGAATTCTACCTGAGAAATCTTTGGTTTTACTGTGTTTATATTTTACCTTCCTATATCAGAGACTACTGAATATCTACACTCCATTCTCATATGAGATTTCAAAAAAATCAAAGAATCATAGAATGGTCTGGGTTGAAAAGGTCCTTAAAGATCATCTAGTTTCAACCCCCCTGCTATGGACATGACCACTAGACCTAGAGACACATCCAGCCTTGTCTTGAATGCCTTCAGAAATGGGGCACCCACAACCTCTGTGGGCAACCTGTTCCAATGCATCACCGCACTCTGAGTGAAAAACTTCCTCCTAAAAAATAAAAAAAAATAAGCTGAAAGAGCATGCATCGCTCCTGGCTGAATGCAAATGTGATCTAAAAAGCTCACCAGTGTATTTTCTTGAAATTACTACTTGTTAAATCACTTTACATCTAACAGTGTATTTCTAAAATGAAGCAGGCGTTTTAACAGTGTCATGAGTTTTATGCAGAGATTTTGGTCATGTATGTTCACTACCACACATTTGAGTTAGACTAAGCAGTATGCCCAAGGGATAATGACCTTCAAAACTGGTTATATAAATCCTTACTGGTCTGGTCACTACTTGTCACACCTTTGCCAGGAAATGATGTTTCTTTAATAAAGTGAGTTCATGGACTTGTCTTGAATATCAAATATAGTTGTGGTTTTAAATCACCTAAGTCTGCCATCTGAATTAGTCCAGTTAGAAATAACACTTCCCACTGCCCTTTAAAAATTTCTAAAAGATGGTTTCTGCTACAGTTAGCAGGATCCCCTATAATTGCTGTTCTTGTGCCCATGGAAAGATAGAGAGGACACAAGGCAGACCCGGGACCTCCAGGTCATGTGCCACATGCAGCACTGTGAAGAAACAGCATTTGTCCAGGTTGTCAGAGGTACATCCTAAATTGAACACCACCACAGTGTTCCTGAAAAAACACTAAGTTCTTGGCCTTGAATTTTGCCAGGAATAATGAACTGAAAAGCAAAAGCAAGGCTGCTGGATCTTCTTGGACTCTGTGGTGAAAGAGCGTCCCACTGTCTGATGGTACTGATGAAGTGGTTGTCCTCCTCTTGACTTCATGCAGGATTTTGACAAAGATGACTGAAAAAGTAAAGCTTTGTTAGTGGCTTACTTCAGTGGGATAAATATGAGAAGAAAATTAACTGTAGTTTGAAGAAATGTCAGCGTCTTTATTGAACTTGTCTTAGATGTTTTACAAAAAATCTAATGATATAAGAAGTCAACTAAGAATGATTTAAAAATGAACATTAAATTTGAAGAAAAGTAGTGAAAGAAATATAAAGGAAGAGTTTAAATTTGCTGAAACCAAATATAGGAAGTATTGGAAAAGTATATTTTCATTCTTTATCAAAATTTAATCTTCCTTTTAATCCTTTGGCCATCAGTGCGAAGTACCATGTGGTCTTCTGAATGTAAAATATAAAATTACCTACCACTGCAGAGGTCTTCAGAATTATAATGTGTAGTACAGCTATATTCATATGCCACAAGCTGTCAAAATACTGATGAGGGATACTGACCTTGAGATCCCTAATTGAAAAAAAATGTTGCCACTAAATGACTGCGCTATAAATAGTTAAAGCTGACTATATTCCTGCAGAGAGGCTCTTACTGGCTCTCCGTGAGCTGCCTTTGAACAGTGTTTCAGACAAGGCACTCTCCTGCTCCCATGCTAGGAAGCAAGGAGCCAGGGGCCTCTGAGGGCCACCAGAAGGGGTTGCCACTGGGTGTAGTGGAAAATGTCTTGGCTGCTATTACTGGAGAGAATTTATTACCCAATAATAAACAGCTATTCACAGCTATTCCAAAGAAAGTTGCCTATAGTGTTGTCAGAAAGTCACTACTATTGTTTTCCCAGGTGTTTTACAAAGTTAAAAGTTTAATAAACAAGCTGCTATGAGATTTAGTTTCTTTTAAGGGAAACTCATTTGTAAAAGGCATGCTTTTTAATGGGGTGTATTAAATTAAAAAAATATATATCTAGAAATAACACCAAGCTATTAAGCCTATGACTGCCAAAGCCCAGAACAATTGCTGTCATCTTAAGTTAATTTCTGTTGTACTTCCCCTCCTCCCATTTCAACGCCACATAAATTCAGGGTAGGATCTAACACGGGATGAGGCACCCACAGTTCTGACACACTCTAAACTTGTGTTATTCATCTTTCTTGGAAGCGAAGTTGTTTCTGTCTTGAGTGTTGAGGAAAAGAGTTTCCCTTGCTGCTGAGTTCATGCCCTTTATATATCCCATACACCACAGTTAGAATTTTACACAAATAGGAATGGAGGACCCTAGAGAGTTTGGGTAAATGTGAGAGACACCGGATCAGGACTCAAATAGCCTTGTTAAGATCTGAACTTTATTGCAGTCTTTATTTGCTACATCAGACAAGGCACTGAGAGTGATTCTATCTGGAGATGTAGTTGCAGCTTGAGTTTGCTTATGTGGTTAACTCTAAATTAGCTCAAGCACTCATAGCCATTGAGAATGGCAGCAGACTTCAATGGCGGAACCCCTTAGGGTCCATGGGTCTTCTTGGATCTTGGATCTTCATTGTGATTTGGAACTCTTACTGAAGTTATGGAATCACCTCTTGTCTACATCTGAGAGTGTATCATTTCATGAATCTGTTGCACAAAGCATTCAGTAGGCTAAATAGCTGAATACCCTTCTGCTCCAGACACTGCTCAAGATTGGAATATGGACATTTTTCAGCACTGACTCCCTTCTGATTCCCAGACTAACTTTGAATTCTGTGATGTTCATGGTTGCAAACAGCAGATGCCCTCTGTTGAAGAAACAGTATTTCTGGGAGGGTGTTGTACTTTCCAGGAAAAGTGGGGTTTCTTGCATGCACTTGACTGTTCTTGTTTGTATAGCTCTAAAATAGTGCTTTGAACTTTAGGAAATGTATGCAGGCAATCATTTAATATGATAAAGACTGCTGCTCTGTTTTGATTTGTTTTTCCAGGAAAGCTTAAAAGTTTACATCTCCATAAAACCACCCTCCTCTCCATCAGCTGCTAGTGACCGTGGCTTTCTTTTCTCAATCTGTCTATTAAGGTAACCTTATCAGACAGGAGCCTTTCCAGGTAGCACAGTTATTGTGGCTACCAGGTCATGCACAGAAGATTCCTTTTATCTGGGTAATGCCCTCTTGTTAACAGCAGTGCAACAAGTGACAATATTTGAAAGGCTGTTCTTGCAGGTTTCTTAAGTACGAATTAAAGTGGTGGTACTTGTTCTCTTCTCTTTTTAGCTGAAATTCATTGGAGATTTTAAGGAAACACAGCATAAGGTGATAATGTGGCTAAAAAAAACCCACTGAGACTCAGGGCATGACCAGTTCTGCTGGAATTTGGTGTTTTAGGACTTCTGGAGGGCAGGGAAAGCTTATAGCAGTCATGTAAGCAAACGAAGAGAATAGGTAGATTGAATTCCTCACGAGTGCTGTTTTCCTTCTGTTAAATTCTCCCAGAATCCCTTCTCCTATCACTCCACATGAATTCTCCTATCTCATCCTCCTTTACCACAGAAACTTACCTTAGCTGCTCTCCTCTAAATATTTGTTGCTGAAGGCCTTTAATATTGCCTTCTCAAGATAGAAAAAACAGTGAAGTATCTTCCAAGTCCTTATTTTCTTAAAACTCTGAAAATCCATTTTTACTTCCTTTTGTTATCCTCACATGACACAAAACCCTCATCATTTCTGAGGAGGACTCCTGCATCTCTCAACTTTCACCTCTTTTCTCCTTGGTATCTTGGTTTTCCTACCCAAATAAAGGAAAAGAAAATATTGTCTGCGCTTCACAGTGGAAAAGTGACCTACACAATTAACTGTTTTAATTAGAAGCTGTATATTTTAAATTAAAAATGTGTGCTATTACAGATAGATCCTAGTTATATACCAGTTCAGATTATATATTGTTAATTCCAACAGAAAAATAAAATGTTTCCATTTCAACTACTTATGAGAAGAAGGATTCGAAATTATTAGTGGGATAAATCATGTGACGCAGTGAAATGCACTGACCAGTAGGTTATCATGTTGTAACTGTGCCACTGCAGTTGCATACAGCTAGGAATAGAAATCTGGGTGGGCTACAGGTTATGGTAGATGGGCAATGACAAAAGATCTGAGTTTACTGCTGATCATTTATATTGCAAACGTTTTGGAGCAGACTCAGATTTGGACAGGCTTGGGTCAGACTGAAAGATCAGGTGTTCATCCATGGCTGCACTTTTTGTTGGAAGGACTAGCAAGCACATAGATTTAATAAAATGTTTATAACGAAGCTGCTATCCAAAGCAATGAAAGATTTGCCAGGTACAACACATTTCATGAGAAAGCTTAAGCCCCTGAAGAGATTTGGGATATGTGGGTATCTACAGTCAGCGCAGCTGCTTGTGTCAGCGTCAGCCTTGGTTTGCTCACTGTTGTTGCTCTATAAATTAAGCATGCTGGGTGTTCATTTTACACAGAGGTGGTGTTTGTTATTTATAGGGGTGTCTTTTTCACAGAATTTGTACAGGACTTATATAACAGCATTTAAACTGTGGAGTAACCACAGCCATGTCTTGCAGGAAAGACAAAACAATACATTTTTTATTTTGGATTATAGAAGAGTGAGATTAAGTTCCATATTTGTTATCTCTAGATCAGTATGCATTTTCTCTGTTTGCTTTATGCTATCACTTTGAATTGAATTGTTAATACAACAGTAACTTGATTTGCACTGACAGGTTCAGTAATGCCATATTATGTTAATCCTTGGATATCATACTTTAAATGAAATTCTGTGTCAGGAGCCCTTACTCTATGGCCAGTCCTCTTAAGAGTGCTTACTTCTTTTTTTTTATTCTGAATACGTTGGGGGAAATTTTTCACTGAGAGCATAAGGAGGTACACAGAAGCATTCCCCATCCCTGGAGGCACTCAAGGCCAGGTTGGGTGGGGCCCTGGAAGCCTGATCTGGTGGGGTGGCAGTTCTGCCTGTGGGAGGGAGTTGAAACTACATGGTATTTGAGTTCCATTCCAATCCAAGCCATTAGATGATTCTTGACTCCAGAAATGAGAAAATTACACGGTAATATGTTAGAGCTGCCTGAAACTGGCATGAAGATTGCCCACCAGGAACACGTTACATGTTACACATTGCAACTTTCTTCAGATGACGAAGTTCAACCTCACTGTATTCCGCCTACTTTCTCAACTAGCTAATAGGATGCCTAAAAGAAAGAATTGGAATTAAATGCTTATTACTAATGTCTACCCTATCATGCACCAACCTTAACGTTTATTCTTTTTATTCTTTAAATGTGTGACCAAAGTCACTTATTATCAATCTCTTGTTGAATTTAAATGATTGGCCATGTGTATTACAAGCCCACAGCAAATGCAAGATAAGATTCTTATAGAGAATGGAGATTGTCATGTCATCCTATGTTGGCTGAGGACCAGGAGTGTCTATGGTTAGCACAGTTCTGCTGGTATGCTTCCTTAACTACTCAAATCCTCCCAACTTGATTGCACTTTTGATTTGGTTGTGGATAAATTCTTTCTTTCTTTCTTTCTTTCTTTCTTTCTTTCTTTCTTTCTTTCTTTCTTTCTTTCTTTCTTTCTTTCTTTCTTTCTTTCTTTCTTTCTTTCTTTCTTTCTTTCTTTCTTTCTTTCTTTCTTTCTTTCTTTCTTTCTTTTGTTTTGTTTGTTTTTCATGAGTTTAGGAAGAGAAATGGTGCATTTTTAAACTATGTGTATGAAGTATGGTGTAGTTGCTCCAAGAGTGATGCCTCCTGTTTATTTCCGTGAAAACTGCAACAAATACAAAAAGCACAATAACAGAGCAAATTCTTAGCCACAAAACAGTATTTTTCTGCATACTCACCACCATTAGCTGTGCATTGCTGTGATGAACAAGAGCCTGCATGACCTGCTCGTAAAACTGTACCAGTAGAGGTGACTCACTGCTGAAATGCACCACCCACCACCTTACTGTGTTCATATCCACTTTTTGGTCTCCACAAACATTCAGCAGGCATCAGTGGATATCAATGTGTGCCACTTTTTCCGCATGGAGGAATTCAGTTCCACACCTTTGCTTTAACAGACTTCTTGTCAGATGCCATTCTACCAGGCTGCCCCTCTACTGCCTTCTGTTGTACTGCAACACGTAACAGAATATTGGTGGGAAGGTTCAACCTCTGCTGCCACACTACCAACACCTGCCTCTGATGTTGCAGGCCAGCATAATTAAAGGCATTACTCTGGAAGCAGACTTCATATATTAACATTAATCTGTCTTGAAAGAAAAAGCTTATAGTGATTTTTATTTTTTTTTCCTACTACAAACTGAGCAAGATTAATGTTCATAATTTTCTAAAAATAAAAAATAAAAGTCTTCTACTACCTGAACAGAACTGGATAAGCTGCTGCTGGAAATGTGATGCAGCAAATATCCAAGCCTCCATTTGTATTACTTCCCTAATCTTTCCTGTACCTTTCACAGGAAACAGTCCTGCTACAACATTTGAAGGGCACCTGTGTCCCATGCAGAATTAATACTGCTTCCCTGCATAGTTGCTCTGATAAGGCACATAATGAAGTAGCTCATCAAAAGTGCTCTGTACTTTTACCATGGAGCTCAGCCAAAGTTTCTATCCTACATACCTATTAAATATATCATTTTTTAATATGTCTGAGGTATTTACAGTTTAGCTGTGACCAAATGTTTTCAGTCTTAACATAACCCACATTTTTCTATGTGACTGTCCAGATCTAACATTTCAAAGTTTTGCAAGATCTCCTTGTATTTAAGAGGATATAAACAACATTCGGTTTAATTAATATCAGCAAAGGCGTGTTGCAGATAGATATCCTCTGCTACTGGCTTTCTCAATGTTCTTAGTTTCAAGATGTTAAGATTTCCACAATAAAACTTTTTTTTTAAATACACAGGGAGACACCTCTTTCTGTTTCTCACTAGAGAGGAATTGTTTCACCTGGAATATTCCTCATCTTGATGAGAAAATAGTGTGGAAGTGGTTACTTTGATTGACTGAAGATGTAAAATAGACAAGATTGTATGAAGGAGTGAATTAGTGCTTCACACAATGGTATCATACTATTACCACATTTCCTCACAAACTTCTTGCTCTTGAGATGTGTTTTTTTCCTTTTGTAGCATCGTTTAGAGAAGGGAAAAAAGAAGAAAATTCTTGGTCCCATAAACACATCTGAAGATCTTGTGTTACACAGCAACAAGAGCATCATCAAGATAGAGGACTTAGCATTCTTGATTCTCACTAGAGTAGGTGCCAGGCCAAATCTCATCATAATTAAAACCAGTTTGAAATCTGTTTCCAATTACAGCAGCTGGTGTCTGACCACATTCCTCTCTCTGCCCACATCCCCTCCTGGTCACAGAGGAGTGGGGATGTCACCAGAGCATCTCCACACTGACCCCAAATTGCTTCTGTGGTGGTGATCCTCACATGGCACGGGAGGAAGCGCTCTCCTGTGGGTGAGGGATGGAGTGCAGAGTTGCAATCCCGAATTGCAACTGGAAGGTTGCTGAGGAGGCAAATGCTCCAGCTTCCCTTAAAAGGCTGTAGGGTACATTTTCAAAGTACTGTGCAGGATTTCAGTCATGTGACTCATTAATATCAATGGGAATCACGTTGTTAAAACTTTGTACAGTGCTTTGAAAACGTATCACTCTATGCCAATTCTATTTTCTGGGCAAAATTATCAAAAGCAGGCCTCGTGGGCCATTTTTTCAAAGAAAGTTTTCAATGTTATATGCTAATAAATCAATCATTTAGCAGTCTTGATCTGTGCTTGTTCCTTCCTCCTCCCTCCACACTTTCCATTTTATCATTGACTTTGATTTTATGCAGAGTGGTGTAACGTATAGCTTTTCCAGACGTTGCCTGAAGGAAGAGTGCTGGAGTCTCAGAGACTGGACTGCAAATTGTACAAAAAGCAACAATTAATTGTTGGAGGTATAACAATATTTGTTGCATCATTTTGACTATAAGGCAGAATCAGTAAGGAGAAAAAATCTACTTAGATTTTTTTTTTTAAGTCTGTTTTCATTAGCAAATTAGAATAAATCATCTCTTAGTTAAAGAATAGCCCGTAGTATTTGCATTTATGTTTCCAGGGCAATCCTGGGATCTGCTAATAACAAAATATCAGGTATCAGGAACATGTGTTAAGCAAAAAAACAAACTAAAATGATGAGATCTCTCATTTCCCAGGAAGAACTATGCTTCCCTTGGTTCCACTGAGTACTGTGGGGCTTACCCTGAAATGCTTGTAAGCTCTGAACTACAACAGAGGAGTGAATTGTGTGCGCCTATTAGCTGCATTTCGCATTTGTTCAGCACACACTGCAATGCTTCTCATTCTTCCTGCAGGAGTTAGAGACGTCTCCAACATGCAGTTCATTACTTGCTCAGTGAAGAGCTGCATCATTTCTATAAGCTCCAAAGCTTTTCACCTTTAGACCAGGAGTTCACGTCCGTCCTTGGAACCATATCTTAATTTGAATTAATCCCTGGAATAAAATGATTGCTGTCTGTATGGGCAGCATATCATATGCTTCTGCAGCTCCATTTCTCAGTCGGCAGCTGTTCCATTCAATAATCATGCTTTTACAAGTCTCAGCAAAGATAGAGGACTGGAATTACACCCTCTTTCACTCTTGGAAGTCACTGTTGTGGAACTGTTTTGAGACAGTGCTGTTAAGGTTTGTCTGCTGCTGCTTTGTATGTGGCAACTAGTAGTCAGACAGAGCAGGAATCTCTCCTAGATAATCTGAGCTGAAAATAAGAGATCTGTCTTTAGGATTGCTAAATAAGGGAATAAGGGAATGCCACATTTCTTCAACTGATAAGATAAAGGTAAATAGAAGTACTCTTTGAAAGGGTAAACAAAATACACCCATCCTCTTACCTGCTTATTTTTTACTTCATTCTTCCTTTCCAGAAATAAATAACATTTATGTGCAGTTTGCTATGTTCCCTAACTTCCTGACAATATTGGGTGTTAGTTTATGTAATGTCCTAACTTGAAAGAGTAGAATCATTTTATTTAATGATGTTTTTATGTAATGATGTCCTTCTGTGTTCCATGAGCCCACTATTTGTATAGCTTAAACTGTACTCCCTCATATGACTTCACAGAAGATGGCATTGTGCCACTGAAAAGGGGATATCTGGATTATAACACCAAATACAAGGATGCCACAAAAATTACTTTGGGAGAGACGAGTTCCAGTACATTTTCCAGCAGTAACATTTCCCCCTGTGTCATTTCTAAGATTTTTTTTTCTGCCTGCTGTGGGATTTAGAGCTGTTCTGTTAAGACAGCAGTCTATGTAAGAAAGCTGCAGCAGAGGAATGTCTGATTCTGACTAAGAATATCCTGTTCTCAGAGACAAGTTGGCATCCAAAAGCGTTTAAACATGCACACCCTGAAGTGTTCAGGAAAGTCTAGCTTCTGAATTATACTGCAGCACCATATTGGTTCACGGGAAGACAATAGTTAAGAAGTGAGTTGGGGAATATAACGTTGTCAGTGAAAATTAGGAACTCTGCTCTATAGTTAGTAGCGATCCAAAGTAAAATGCTTGGGAAGAATCTGAGTTAGGAGAGTTGGTTGTTTTATCTGATGTAAAATATGGTCAACAGCAATTATTCCAATGTGAACTGAAAACAAGAAAGTAAGAGTAGGTTGAGAAGGTTGGTACACTGTCTTCAAAAAGATGTCTGGGGATTCGGCGTAAGCAGCACCATAAAAACAAGAAAGAAAGGCTTTTATGCCTTTTTCCCTTCAATATCTTGATTGTCATTAGGAGGGTAATAGCTTTTATTTCCATAATAATTATTCTCTACCAAGTTCAAAGCACTCTAGAATGTTGGTTGAGATTTGTGAGCTCTTTATTCAGGTGAAAAAACCTGACACACAGAGAGGTCTGCCTTCAACTCATTGCCCTGACATCCTGCTTTTCCCTGGTGCTCTCATTAGTGTCCTCATTCTCACCCTTCCTGTGCTCACAGGGCTTCCATTTTGTTCTCTGCAGAACACCAAAAGCTCCTATAGAGAGATTTTAAAAATCCTTTGTGTTTGGATACTGTGGTGATAAATGGAATATTAAACTTTGGTGGGAGAAACTGTGCTAAGAGTTTCTAAAAGTTAGTGGGTTTGTTGTTGTTGTTTTGATTTTTTTTCTTAGCTTTTAATGTACCATTAAAATAAATTGAAATACATTTCTATTCATAAGGGTGATAAAGTCACTATCCTACACTAAGTTGATGTACTGTGAATCTCTTTTCAGTCATTTCCATTATGATTAATCTTGCTAGAATATTTTTCCATATTGAGATGGGGGGAATTCTATTTTAATGATGATAGACCTGGTTACTTTTAACTATATGCCTTTAGCGGAAACAGGATAGAGAAGGTCTATAGATGACAATGAAATGCATATTTTGAAACTTCAGAAGCAATTTTAAAATATGAACACTGTTTTCCAGTGTAATTTCATTCTCTCACCAAGTGTCCATGTTGCCTCATTGCCTCCTTTTCCAATGACAGAGGATTTCAGTCTCTAACTCTCACAGGAAAGCAAAATCACTGCATCTTTTATTAAATCCTAGGCAAGCTGTATTATTTCTAATTAAGCCCAGTTAGTAGAACCAACAGAGTACATATTTTCCTTAGTCTTTCCAAGGGTTGGTGCTCTCTGCCTCTCATACACTCTTCCTCTGATAGAACACCAATGTAACTTCAGTTTTTGTTTTTTTTTTTTAATTGTTTAGGTAAATAAAGATTATATTTTGAAGTTTCTTCATTTTTCTGTCTGATGGAGAAAAAGCAATGTCTTTTGTGTTTGTTTTCTGAGTTTAAATACTTCTTTCCTGTGATCCTCTGAATGCACACTAACAGCTCTTTTTTACGGCTATACTGCTTTCCCCTGGAGCTGGGTTTGTTGCAACTAGACTACTCCACATGATGTATGATTAGACTGATACAAAAATTGAACACAACAGCTGAGGATCACCACAGCCCAGTTTTCCATCAAGTCCTACCTGTACAAGTCATTAACCTGCAGTTATCTGAGAGAGATTGGATGCTGGGCCTATCACCACCAGGTTGAAAGGAGGGCTTCAGAAGCCTTAGAGTTATCTCTGTATCTTCACCATTGACTTGGATCAGCAAGTTTGCTGATGATATGATGCTGGGAAGAGTGACTGATGCTGTGCTGCCATTCAGCGAGACCTGAACAGGCTGAAGAGTTGGGTGAAAAGAAACCTGGTGAGCATGAACAAGAACAAGGCTCTTTTCAGTGGTGTTCAGCAGCAGAACAAGGGCCAGTGAGCACAAACTGGAACAGAAGAAATTCCAAACAAACAGGAGGAAAAACTTTCCTGTGAGAGTGACAGAGCACTGGAACAGGCTGCCCACAGCAGGTAATGGAGTCTTTTCTGGAGATATTCAAGACCCATGGGGATGCTTTCTTGTGCAATCTACTGCACCCTATGATTCTGTGATTCTGTGTGTTTCTGTGAAGAACAACTACACTGCCCATGTAGATGGAGCAAATTGAACAGAAAATGCCAAATGAGCTTCTAGTTTGATGAAAAGCATGGTTGAACCAGGTACCAATACAGCAGATGGAATGACTGACACAAAGCTGTTCAGTGATAAGCCATGAATTCTGTATTCTAACCTATTATCGAGGGAATTGTATTAGGTAGTGAGTTTAGTCAATTTTTTTTAATATACAAAATAACAGAAAGGGAAAATTAGCTCAAAACCAGTCACCTCTTTGGTAAATTCAATTTAACCTCATTTAATGGAAAACCTAGGGAGGCTGGGAGAGCTCCCACACCTTGAAGTCCCAAGAGACCCATGGGTCTGCCAAAGTTTGGCACTTTGCCTGTGCTAACAAACCCTCTGACAAGTGGGAGCACTGGGGATCTGTGTGCTGAGATACCCATGTGGCCCATGTCTGGCAGAGCTTAATGACTCAGGTTCAGCATCGTGTGAGAGCAGCTACATCGCCGCTGGACCTGGTCCCAGAGCTGGCTCCAAGTTCCTCAGCAGCACAATGACTCAGTCTTGCAGTGGTGGCTGAGAAGCTTTGTAGCAGGTAGAGGAGCCGGGGGTGGGGTGGGAAGGAGGAATGGGTACAGGGGGGGCCCTGCTGCCCTCTGGTTCCTGGCTGGGTGGTGGGAAGGGAGCAGCAGACCTTGTGGGAGCTTGCTGCTCAGACTGCGTGCTCACATCCCTCCCTAACTACAGGGTAACTCAAGGTTGTTTCCTTTACACTGATTATAAATGATTTTTAAATGCCAAGAAATCCACTTTAAAGCATTTTCCTAAATAAAGCTGGAAAATTTATGGAGTCATTTCAGATTCAGGATTATCTCAGCTTTCAGTACCTACAATATTTATCATATTTCTAGACACTCATGAAAACAGCCATTGTTGCC
This sequence comes from Odontophorus gujanensis, assembly GCA_013399175.1. Lineage (NCBI taxonomy): Eukaryota > Metazoa > Chordata > Aves > Galliformes > Odontophoridae > Odontophorus > Odontophorus gujanensis. The sequence continues at coordinate 509,843 of VXAB01006289.1, forward strand.
TTAGTTTTTTCTTATGTCATATTTTATTTTTCTTTTAGATTCCACAGCTATTTTTGTCTTTCTTTTTTTTCTTCCAGATATTACTTTCTTTGCAAGATTTCTTTCTCTACCGTTATCTTAACTTAATTCTGTTTGCTACACTTTCACTGAGTGAGTGTATATGTGTTCATCTGCCTGGATGCAGCACTGGGGGACATGGTTCAGTGATATAGTGGGGCTGGGTCAACGGTTGGACTAAAAGATCTCAGCAGTCTTTTCCAACCATAATGACTCAGTGATTCTATGATTTTTCTGCAAATATTTTTAATTAGTATTTTGAAACAATTTTCTCTAGTTACATCTTTTTTTTCTCTGTCTCGATAATAAACTAGGAAAGGAAATAAGGGTGAGGAACGACACAGGTAGCAAAAAAAGCGAAAAACATTTTAGTACATTTTCAGTGAAAAATTGGTGAAGTAATTTGTGTTGGTGCAAAATCGTGTTAAATGAACTCTGCAGAATCCTTTTAGCTGTAGAGCACAGTGGGTGAAACTCAGCCCATTGGGAAAGGTGAGCAGAAGGTCAGTGGGCCATGGAAATCCCTCTCTGATTTCAAAAAGTAGAGTTTAAGATGAAATGTCACTTCTTATGTAGATATTACATTAGTTTTTCATTTTTAATTTTATTTTAGACATTGCTGTCTCATTTGTTTCTTCTCACTTTCTTTCATTTCCTATTTCTTGTGCAGTTTGTTCTTGTCCCACTTGCTCTCTTTCTCCACCTTGCCTTCCTGACTGTTCTGTTCTAGAAATAAATGCCGTACTAGAGATACATGATGCTTGCTCTAAAAGCAAGCATTGATTTTACTGTTAGTTAAATAAGGCACAAATAGATTCTGATTCCTGTGAAAACAACTTTTGCACCTCCAGCTCACAAGCAAACAGTGCTACTAGTATCTGAAGTAATGAAAGTTTTGGTCCAATGCTGTGTGGGTTGAGTGACATAATTACATTTATTTTATTTTCAATGCCAGTTTTGCTCTGTATGTGTTAATTTTACCAACGTGTTTTCATTTCAGGTGCCTCCAAGTACTGTTTTCAGTAATAGTGTTATTACATTTAAGTTCTTTCCTCATATTTCATGAAAACTACCAGGCAAAAGATCAAAAGCTTTCAGGGCAAAACAGATTGTTTAAACAGCTGAAATACTTCTTACACGTGTCTGCATCTACTGCATCTTTCTATGAAGTACTAAGTATCACACATTTAGGCATCTGCCATCTTAGAAGTGATTTCTGAGTAATGGATGTGAACAAGTCATCTCTTCAGATGGCAACTTTCCATAACTGCATTCAATTTCAAGAGTGCTGTTATTTGATATTACTTCTTTTTCTGGTAAATTTTATTTCCAAATTTCATTTTCATTATGTTTCTTTTTTATACCATTCCATTATCTATCTCCCGGGAGAAACCAAGACAAGTACTTTTGAAATAATAATAACACAGAAACTGCATTTGTATTCTTTTAAAGTTGTCATTTATATCCTCTCTCACAAATCATGGAAATTTGCAACAATAGGCCCATCTAAGTTCAAAATGATTACAGAAACATTCCATAGGCTTCAGAAAGTTTTGAAACAGGACTTGTTCTATGTTCTCTGTGGTATCAATGAAGAATTTATACTTATAAACATTTCTATATATTTTTTCTTGCAATTGTCTTTTTGTTTCCTTTCTGTATTTTTGGCTTCAGAAAGTTCAGCTGACAAATTGTGTGGGTTAACTTCCGCTCTTAATTAGACTTGCTTAACACAACTTACTAACTTACCACTTACTTACTAACTTAAACTTACTACCTTTTGTTTTTACTGATTGCCTTAGTGGTCTTAAATTCAAGTCCACTTTTTTTTTTTCTTTTAAGTGACTATTATTATCATGGCTTGTAGATGGTTTTCTTTGAGGCAAACAGCTGCAACATTTTCAATTTCAACTTACATGTTATCTTTCTTCAAGTCCTTCTTCTCTTCCAGTTCTTAATTTCATCTAATTTCACACTACATTTATTGCAAAAGCATAGTTTTAAATACTTCTCACAACAACCAGACAACAAACATCCTGAGCTGGTGGGAAGAAGTTGGTCCTGAGAAAGGAAGAATAATGTATTCTCCATAGGTTAGGATGTTTTCTAACAGTGTTATGCATGAGGTGTTGTACTCTGCTCTGACTCAGTAGACTGTTTTCTCACATGTTAAAATAAAGTTTGTTTTAGGCCATCAGAAGGCTCATTTGGAAAATGAAGTTCAAGTGATTGCTTTCCTGTGTAGGTGTTGGTTACAAAATTATGATATGTTTTATAAAAGTTTGTTCAAGATGTGGTAGAGGAATCAAAGTAGGCACCAGGATTTGCAGGTTTTCATGTGTGTGCATATAGCTAAAATTAAAATAGAACAGAATAAGTCCTTTTTCATTTTTCCCAGAATATGAGGGAAGCAAGTTCTGTCCAGCTGAAAGCACAATACATAAATTGCATTCTTGGAGGGAATTTCTATTCCCAATGCTTAACATTGGAGAAACACAGTAATTCCCTCTTTGAAGGCCGGAATTTAGTCATTAATATGTTTAGTTTTTTTTATTATTATTATTATTATTTATTTATTTATTTTATGAGAGGAGCGAACCAGCTTGCTTGCTGTGTGTGACTTCGCCTTTTCAGTTCCTTTAGGGATTAACAGTCCTCCTCAGTGTTAATGGTGAGATTTTCCTGATACCAGCTCATTGTGGCTGTACCCTTTGAACAGTTCAACATTGCTGTACATCTTCTGAAGGCAAAGAAAGAGACGAGTCGCCCAAACTTTCCAAAGTGTGGTATCAAGATGGGCTGATGAAGAGTTGCAAGTAATGATTCTATGGACCAAATTCCAATTTCAGTTAAATTAGTTGAAATTTTCCCCGAAAGCTGGTCAGTGATTTCAGCTACACCAATGTAGCAGAGAGGAATTTGGCAACAGGTCTAACTTTGGCTAACATACTGTAATGTAATTAGCTACGGAAACTCTAAAAATAATAACAGATGCTTTACCATTTCTTTAACCAGTAGATTCTGGAATGTCAGTTTCTTGAAGAACAAAAAAAAATTGAAACTTCTTAGAAACTATTTGGTCTTATCTGGTGAAAAAAAATAAAAAATCACATTTTCACTTGGACCTGCTATCAGTGACTGACAGGGCAGCTTCAACTAAAAACCAGCCTGTCTGGCTTCTTATAACTTGGCCATAGGTTTTGGACGACATCTGCAAATCATTGCATGAATCAGAAAAGTACAAATTCACAGCAGTTCTATTCTCTTAAGTTGCGTTTGACATTTCCTGTTTTTTAAGGTTTCCTTGGTACCTAATACATGGGCTGCTAAACACCAGCTGCTCCCAGTGACTCAGATCTGTGACCTTTGATCAATGTATCTTGTCCCAATTAACCAATTCTTATGTTGGAAGGAGGACTTTACTATTCGTTGTGAGTATAAATACTGAGCAAACATCCTCTTCCCTTCTGTGCAGCACAAATCCCAGTCTTCTGTGGGGGACAAACCTGCCCATTGCAGAGGTTTGGAACTTGATGGTCTTCAAGGTCCTTTCCAAACCATTTAGCCATTCTGTGATTCTATGATTCTATGGCCTGTATGTTACTAGTGGCTTCTGTATCTCAAGGTGGTTAGTTATAGCTGCAAACTACCCTCCTTTCTCCCCATTTTCCTGAATCCTGTCAAGGATACACTTAGCAAAGTTTTATTCTCTCTACCTAAGATATTGTCAGTAATGGAATTGAGGCTGTATGACTGAGCTTGGTTACTTATTTCTTTGAACACCATATTTTCTTCTTAAGTTATTTAAATGTTTTGATTTATTCTTTGGAAAGATCAGTAGAGGAAAGAATAAAAATGAAACAGTTATGGTGTGTTGAATGGTGTGTCTAAGAGGAGGGTTTTCAACATTTATTTTTTTTTTGGTCTAACAAACATGGAGATCCCTTTACAATTACAGTGTTGATTTTTTTATTTTTTTTTCAGAAGCTTTTGCAAACTTCAGGCACCTATGGATCAGGAACAAGAAATACTTCCTTGAGGCATAATATGTATGAGACAAGTGGACTATGATTCTATGTATAGATTTGTGTAACTATCTATATGCACATGTATTTTACCTGTTAATCATCTTCCATGAGATACTGTAAATACCAAGACCCTCTTGAAATTCTGAAAGGTTATAGATACTAGAGGTAACAGTGTGTATGTTAAACCTCTTCCCCTTTCAGGCCCGTGTACAAGTTTATTTCTGTTGTTTGGATTACCTCCAAAAGGATTAAGAGTGCACAAGGGGATGCAATCATTCTCTTTCTCTGCAACAGATCTGGTAATCCACCACTCACACTTAACTGAGAAGAAGATAGCCAATTTTCCTTGTGGTATTTAAAAGTCATCTAGTACCAATCCAGACTGCTGCATGTTCTGCAGGTAGTGTGTATCTGTCCAAGGTCTTTCTTTTTCTATGTGATTCTGTGGGCTCATTTATTTATTTATTTATTTTTGAGCATGTTTGGTATGTGAGAACTCAACAGTCACATTATACAAAGAATATCTTCAGTGTAACAGTGTGTTAGTGCTCATATTGCTCCAAATACCAGATTTGACCATTTTATACAGTTTTATGATGAAACCTTTTCTTCATTTGAAAGGTTTATTTATTTGTATGTTAACAATACTACTCCCTAGAGCAGGCATTAGCTCAAAATGCAAAGGTTTCAGAAAGTTAAGAAAAACACAGGATTATGCTGGAAATTCAGTCTATAGAAGATATGGAATGACTGTGATGTGTTAGCTGTGCCAAAGCTTTCAAAGTGCACAGGTCATGACTGGGACATTTGCTTGATCCATGATGCATGTCATAATCACAGACTAAGCCTTTATTCCATGAGGAGCTCAGTTCTCAGGTGATGGGCTCAGCTCCCAGTGTGGTGGAGGAATCCCTGTTCTTTCTCCCTCCTCATCCCAGGACTGGGATGCTGAAAAATGATCTTCCCACTTTTCGGTCACTACAAACAGTGCACAAGGATCTGCTGGACAAAGCCCTCTTTGCATTAAAGTCTATGATCTTTCAATATGTCATCTGGTCACAACAAGCTTTTATGTGTATGTCTGTGGGTACCTGCCCTCCCCAGCCTCCCCCCCAAACCACCCCTCCCCTCCAAAATAAAAAAAAAAGACAAGGTGAAATCAACAGATTGTTTACTAAATCTTATTTTTCATTGTAAAGGCTTGTGAAATCTGCTCAGGTGATATACAGTCACTTCTGCCTAGCAAATGTTATCTCCGTGTTTGTTAGCTTTTTCCCCAAATCCTGTCTTAGTTAGGTTTTCTGTTTGTTTTGTTTTGTTATATAGAATTTTAAGTTAGGGTATTGTTTTAGGCCCGAGACAAGTAGATTTTATAGGGAGAGAGTATTTATCCAGAAATATTTTTCCTGATCTACCTTAAGAGCCATATCTTGTTTTCTGCTTTTAGCTACCTTTTCAGATTGAGGTCCATGTAGTCAAGTTGTTCACTAATAAAGGATCTTCAGAATATTAATGAAAAAGTGCTAAAGTGGCTTCCTTTGTTCCTCATTTTCCCCTTTTCCTTCTTCCCTTTATCTTCCTGCAGTGAAAAGAGCAGAACAGGACTGGTTCTTTAGGGAATTTCTGGCTCTTTGAGGGTATCTGCTGTTCTTTTCATATGCCTTTTGACCTTATTCATCCAATGATTGACTATCCAACTGTATTTTGAAGGATTATTATTAGATCCCTTCTTTTGACACAAACATTAGCCTATACAAAAGATCAGCTAAACAGTGTAATTGAATTTTAAACATTGATACGGTATCAGGGCTTTCTTTCTCCAGTGTAGAATATCTTCCACTCTGATCAAAATATGTCTTGTGCAGGTATTAACTGAAGAGTACTTCTGCTCAAGTGTTAGTTTATATTAGTGTATCACAAAGTTGCACATGGGTAGATGAGAAAATACTAGAGTTTATCTGGTCTTTTGAAAACTCTACAATTTGGTTGGGTCATCTTACTGCATCAAGTTTGTTATTCTTGCATGGTTTTGGGGGGATGGGGATGTAGAAAGTCAAAGAAATAACATGATAATACAAGAATTTTGATATAACTTAGACATACTGCTAAATGAAAAGATATATATTTATTTATTTCTACCCTAGTGAATTTCCAGTGCACAGGTGGAGTTAACTTCAGTTATTTTATCATTCTCCATTCATTAAGTCAATCCTACACTTAAACACTTCTTAAATATCAATCTCATACCTTATTATTTTTTTTTTTTAAATTGAGATACACCACGACAAATCCTCTCATCCCTTCCCAAAGATAAGCAGTCCAGATGTTGAGAAACAGATAAAGAATGGGGGTTCGACTAGATGATCTCCAGAGGTTCCTTTCCAACCCCTGTGATCCTGAGATTTGGTGCACACTTGTATTCAAAATATAAAATCAGGAAAATCAGAAGACTTAGACAAATTCTGAAAGATGATTGTTCATACTGAATATCCCAAACCCCTTCATACTGTAATTTCTAATCTGTGGTTTCTCTCAATGGACTTATGGTATTGTCAACTTTTCATCCTTTTGCGTTCATATTCACATTGTTAGAATCAAGTCAGACTACTTCTACCGGAAATTCCCAATGAAACAATATTTTGGCAGTTTACTTTTGTGATTGTTATGTTACACTGCATCTTTTCATGGGAAAAAATCAGCACAACACATTTCCAGTGGTTGATGTTTATATCATATCCATCATATACTACTTCGTTTTCATGCATGGTTTATAAGGGCTTTGACAATAAAAATGTAAATCAGGTTTGCTCTGATAAGAAGTTTGCCAATTGCCACATACCATGGGGCTGTAAAACAGACTCCCAAGAGTACAGCACTTTCACCCAATCAAGAGGCAGCCATGTGTATGAGTGATTCAGCCAGGTGTATCAGGCATCTTTATTAATTTTTTCACACATTGACTTATTTAAACAAAATCATTTAATGGTTTATTGTTAGTCTCATTGTTTTAAAGTGTGCCACAAATGCTGAAGGGAAGCAAGAACTCTAAGAAACAAAACACTGGGACTTCTGAGTATCAGTACAGGCTTTTCATACTTCACTTTGCCGGCTTACATTAATTCACTTTAGATTTTGTTACACCATAATGATCTTCAGGAATTTTCTAAAATTAGACCTTCAGAAATATTTGACGTGAAATTGCTTCGATTTAAACACATTTTGGACAATGTCCTGCAATGTCTGTGAAAAAAAAGTCTGTGAGAGCTGGGCATGAATATCATTTTACATTGTCTGGAAGTCTGGAAACATTTATAAGTATATTATATTGATGCATTTGAATTTCAGTGCTTGGGAAGGGAGTGGTCGAGTGACAGAAATTGCAAACCTAAAACTACATGTTACCCATTTCAAACCTACCTGCCCTCAGGAATGGTTGCTGAATTATTTTATTTCTTTTTTTTTTAACAACGGAACAGTGGATAGGATTTTTACAATCTGATCAACAAAAATAAGCAAGGAACAATGTATGTTCTTTTGGATATTTCTAAGAGGCAGTCAAAGAGGCATGTAGGATCTATCATCTACATGTCAGTCATCATGCAGCAGAGCAATCAAGATTATTGTTTTGCTTTCTATTGTAGTGTATCTACTAATGAAGCTTAAAGATGGTGAGGGAGGAAGGGAGGAAAGGAATTGTTCTACTGTTGGATAAAATGAGTTACAGTGCATAAAGTTGATCTATTCCTGCATTCAAGGACCTTCAGCATTGTACAGTGGTGATAAGAATGGGTGAGAACAAGGAAGCCCTGAGGAAGAGGGATGACATTCCACCCTAAATTTTTACAGATACATAAAAATATTTAGATTTTCTTTTGAAATAAGCTCTGACTCCTTTGGACTTCTATCTAATTCCTATACATAGCTGAGCATAAGTGAAACTGCTCCTTTGCAAAAGTCTCAGCATGTTTTTAAAGCCCAATACTTTCTGCATCATTAAAAAATGGGACAAGAAGCAATGCATTTTGGGATTCAGGGCAGAGGAAACTATATACAGCCTTTTAAAAACAAAAGGCTTACGTAAAAGCTGCCTTCCCTTCTGCTTCTGCTCCCTGGGTCTTCTCAAAGGAGCACATGACTTCTGTGAATGGACAGGTCATGCTCTGAGTCATGCCTTGGCTCCATGCTTACAATGGAGGCAATGGATCCTGGCAGGGGAGCCCTCCAGGAGATCTGTCCCATCTGTTAGGATTGCTATAGACTCTATCGAGATAGGTCAGCGTATGATCTTTCTATGAACCATCATTGCTTCTCTAGCAATGTGCAGAATTCAGTTCATCATAGCCAGTAATGCTTTGGGGACACATTAGGTAAGAAAGCTATTTTCTACAGTTCCTGTTCTTTGCTTTAATTCACTCTTACCTGCTTCTCATCACAGATCTGTTGCTGTATTACCTTCTAGGGAAGGCTGGTAGCAGCAGAACAACTTTGTGGCAGCTTAAAAAAAGGACCTGCAACATAATACCTTCTCTTTGCTTTCTTTTACTTCATTCTAAGCAAATGTAGTCATTCTCAGTGAGTTCTCAACTCCCCAAGTTTGAGCATACCGGGAGTGAATTTGGCCTGAAAACAGCATGGAATATAATGGACAGAATGTGAATTATTAACTTGGAGGTTAATGAAATGTGAATGACCAGTGGAGTTTCTCCAAACACACTTTTTAAATATAAAAAGTGGGTTCTTGCTCTCTTTAATCAGATTATTGGCCAAGGTTCAGGAATCATTTGGCAAAATTATGTAGCTTATTCAAGCTAGGTTTACATAATAGTTCATAATGGAGGAAAAACCTTGCATCGTGATCAACCTTCAAAATCACCATGACCCTTCAAAATTCCAGTCTAAAGTATAAAGAACCACAGAAACGGATACAGTAATACCCAGAGAAATACCTTTATTCCCAAATAGCCCAGCTGCAATAAGCAGAGCTCGTTGGTTTAAACAGAAGATTTTAACCTCCGGAAGACCGTTACCTTAATAAGAAACTTTCATCTTGTTTTGTGTTTGAGGAATTTAGTTCTTTTCCTAAGAAAGTTAGGGTTTTTTTTTTTTTTTTTTTTTTTTTGACAGATAAATATTAATTTATATTTATTTACAGTTACATCTCACTTTTATGGTTCATCTGATATTTATTTTTGCTAACCATCAGAATGTGGGTTTTGTTGGTGCATCACTGAAAATGGAACTTTGCCTTCTAGACCTTAAGCAAAATTCCTAAATGTTATTAGGCTATAAAATATTAAATGATATTTCTTATTTATTAGAATACTCGTTCTTATTTATGGTTGAGTACAAATGCCTTCAGAAAGATAGGGAAATTCAAGTATCAGTGCAAAAACAATCTAATCTGCCAAAAGAAAACTAAAAAAGTGTGTGGAATGAGTTGGATGCATTAAAAAATATGAGTCATTTTAAACTGATTTCTGTTAAAAGAATTTTACCAATAAGCAATCAACTTACTATTTCTGGTGATTACATCCTTCAGAATTTAAGAATTAAGACATCCAAACCCATCGGACTTTTTATTCATAGCTTGGAAGAGGAAAATTATATTTTCCTATGTTTCAAATCCTAATTGGTTTCTAAGTTGGAAGGAACTCAGTATTGGTTGAGTAAAACTGAATGAATTGAAAGAGGATGTTCTCACCTTCTTGGGGCACTCAGAAGCTTACTAAAACCTGCTGACTGTCTGCGAGAGCACTCTGTAGCCATGAACAGTCAGAGAGACTTTTAATATTTCTATACCAATAGGGATTACCAACACGTACACTGGTAGGTGTCACTGCTGCCTAATCACTTTGGATGGACCTTCCTATGTGAAGAATGAAGACTCAGAATGGTAGCTCAAAAAAGGGGGATGCAGTGTGCAGGCTGTGGATAGCATTTTTCCTTGTTTGCCCTTTTTCCTCCTCCCTGCAGCACTTCCTGAAGCTAGGTTTACTTGCATCAGACTGGCCATTTTTTCAGTTAATGGCCTTGAGCTAAGTGCATCCTGGGTGTGATGCTCTTAAAAGGTTTTGGATACACAGAGCCTCATTGCCATGGCCAGGGAGGTCTGGGCAGTGCTGCATGAACACCTGAGAGTTTTTGCAAGAGGGACAGCACCCCACCGAGTCAAAAGTTATTGCATCCCTACCAAGGAGGCTTACACTAAATAAATCACACTAACACAGTTAACTGACGAGAAAAACATTCAGCTCCAAAAGAAAAAGGATGAGGCAAAAAGGGATAGCTGCGTGTAGGAATAGTGCAGCATCAGGACACGCTTTCCTTAGTGCCTAAAACATTTCATTAGCTTCCCACTATTCCTCTAGAGCTGTGTTTTCCCAACCCCATCTTGTTATCTGATTACAGGTACATCTGCTGTGTGATTGAAGCTGTGCAGTGTTTGGTGTTTCTGCACAAGTCTTTAACAGAGCAGGCTTTGAGAAGCCCTCCCTTCAGCATGCTGCTGGCTAACCAGGGGCTCAACCCTGACTCAATATGAGGAATAGCAGCTGATCATCAGCATGTCTGCCAGGATGTGTTCAATTGATTGTGACAGGAGCAGCTTCAGTAGGTAACAGTTCAGGGTAGGGAAAGGGCAAGAAAAAATGAAGTGTGTGTTTAAAAACAAAATATATATATGTATAAATATAATTTCTTTATTGAAGTTAAATCAAAGGACATGTGAACATGTTGGCCCAGAAAAGTATAATTAAACAGTGTTTTTAATCATCTGATATAATTCCTTTCTTGATTTTTCATTTTCTTTCCTCCACAAACATGTGTTGCACAGACACAGCCCTTAAAGCTAGCTGCAGACCTCAGAGCTTTTTTTTCCACAGGAGTTTAAATCTCTTTGCTTCTTTAACCGTTACATTAACCATGCAGCCTGTACACGTGAGCATGGACACACAGCTGTGAACGAGAGCCAAGTGTGCTCCCAGATGCTGTAAGGAGATGTGTCCTTCTGTTCTTAGCTCATCCAGAGGTGATAGTTCTGTCTTGTCATGTGTTCCTAGGGCTAGGCCATATGCAGAAATGTCCTTGGGGCAATTGAGAACCTGGTATTGGGTTAGAAACTGTTTCAAGAAGCTTATGATTTTGTCCTTGCTGGTTCCTGGGTCATTTGCTGCTGCCACCCAGCCTACAGTGTGCAGCATTTGATAGGATGGGCCCGTGCCAACTAGCGCGGCCCTTGCAGGTCCTGGAGCTGCAGCAGATGCCTGCCTGTGGCTGGGGAGCAGAGGAGGAGGGAGAAGTGTTGGCATCCCTTTTTGGGAGGGTAGGGAGATGGAGTTTGGGAAGCCAGAGAGGGGATTCACAGTGCTTTGGAAACTGATGAAACGCAAACTAAAAAAGGTGGAGATATACCTCTGTTCTGGTGTATTTGAGAATATCTTACCAACTGAATATCACAGAAGTTTGTGTATAGTCTTTTTCCATGGCACTTCTAGCCAAGAATGGGCTTACTGTATTGTGGTAGCTCATTGCATTATAAATCCCCTCTGAGAGCATCTTTTCAACTTTTGCTGTAATTCTCTTCCCTCCCCTTACCCCATTAGTAGTTAATTTCCTTTAGCAAGTCTATCCTCTCTCAGGGCAAAAAGAGGAGCTAAGTTACCTGATGATTCCTACTGCTGTGAAATTGTATGATTTTGTAATTCTTGCTATTACATTGTTTTATTTTTTAGACTATATATTTAGCTTTAATATTAGATATCTGATGCTGTGCATCTCATCTGATTTAAGATATCTACTTTGGAAAGAGGAATTAAGCCCTAAAAGTGCCTCTTTCTTCTGAGTGAAAGTCAGAGCCCTTTAAACTCAGATATGTATCAGAGCTGATCAGAGGAATCCCATACTTGGTAATTTGAATCGCCAGTTTTAACAATGATATAAGCAGTATGCTTCTATTTTTAAAATAGTGATGTTTAAACTTGTTCTATTTTTTTTCTTAGTGCTTTTCCTATAAAAGGTTCATTTTCATTGGCTAGAAAAGCAATTAAGACAAATGAACACATCATGTTTAATTTGGTGTGTGGTTTTTTTTAGCCAGAAAGGACACACTATATCTCAAAGTATTAATTTAAGCAATTAAATTGCTTGAGGTTGATTCATATTCTCAGTGTTTATATTTTCCCATCATAAAGAATGACAAATGAAACAATTCTTATTTACTGAATTACGATTTTTTACTGTGGAGTTTATCAACTTATATTTAGTTGGAAACTGTAACATGACTGTTAATTGCCAAAACAAAATATTACTAATTTTAGCAATTTATTTGTAAGAAAATATTGAGTAAATAAGAAAATAACATAGGAAATCACTGTTCAGCATTTAAAGCTAATAAAACTAATCATTGTATGAAATGAGCAATCACTAGACTTAATGGCATTACAGACTAGGTCTGTGCACCACAGATGTGGTGTCTGAGAGGTAGTTTTTGTCCTCAGAGGGATTTCTGAAAGTGCCCAGTTGCCTTAGTGCCCAACCTCGTTCATGCTCCTCAACAAGGAGGCAATGGAAATCATACATTCTGAAATCCTTGTGTCTTCTGATGCCTTTGAAAACTAAGTGCCTTTTCTACAAGATCTGATTGTGATGAATGTTATATTCTAGGATAATTTCAACAGGGAATTAATTTTTCTTTATTCCTTTTTCCTTTTTCCCTTTTCTCCTTCCCTTCCTTTCCCTTCCCTTCCCCTTTTTTATACTTGTTCAGCTGCCTCACATATTTACCAGCAGTGCGAATGAAGGAAAGACTTTCCCCACTCTTGTGAGCTAACTTAAATCCTCAGGGCAAATTGAGGAAAACTGGAAAACTTTAATTTTTTTAATTTTTTAATTTTTTATTTTTATTTTACAACAGAATCTGAAAGTGCTTTCAGTCAGGAGAAATGTAAATATCAGAACATACTCAATTGCAGAGAATGAAAATATTGTAAATATTTAATGTAGTGAATGACTTTGCAACATATTTATAAGGTGAGTTGACCTCAAAAGTTTCCTTAACTACATATAACTAAAGAATAGCACTTTTTATCTCATTAGAGTTTAAGGAAAGCTCATTGATTCAGAATCTTTTTAAAGTCTACTTAGACAGTTTTCAGGTATTAAATCTTGGCCTTAGTATAGGGTGTTATAAAATCAAATGTAAGTTTAAGCAGGCCTATTTTTAATAATAAAAATATGTTTAAACAGGAAAAATACTGGCTGCTATAAAGCATCAAATGTTATCCATCCTGCTAGAATTGTTTTAAAATGCATCAGTTTTATGGGTTATTTTGGCTCATGTAAATTAAAGTTTCTCAGGCTGACTGAGCTGAGTGATGCTGATAGCCTGTGCCCTTCTGTCCATGGGACTGCAGGTCTGGTGGTCAGATGGTTGGATTACTATGGGGGTTTTCAGCATGGAGACTGATTTGGTGGAAGTTCTCAGACAAAGAGGCCATTTTTTGCCTTAGCCAGAGAAAAGTGTAGTGGAAGATGATAGACTGGCTGGAAAAGCAGAGGCTGTTTTCTTGGCTTCCAAAGGGATCAGAATCCAGTCTTCTTGACAGGAGGTGGCTGGTTAGATTGGAAGCCAACCTATGTCTTCATCCATGGAAGACCAAGAATATGCCTTGTGAGAGTCTTGGTGGGCTGTGGAGGCTCAGGCCGGGTAATTCCTCGTCCTCCTCTCAAGCTGCAGTATCAGTTGGGGCCATTGCACCGGGGATGAATTTCCTTGTGAAAGGCCAGCCTGAAGATTGTTATGTCTGGAGAAAATACTGTTTTTCTTTGCAGATATTCCTTTTAAGAGAAAGGTGTTTCGCAGAAAAGTTAAACTCAGCATATTAAGCCTGCCTCAAATGGATGTGTCACTTTTATTGGAATTCTAATTAAATGTAGACTCATAAAAGTATACCTTCCCAATTTAAATATGGCTGGCTCTCACATCTATACAATTCCAAAACTTACGACGACAGATTAATGACTAGGCTGAAAGTCTGTCATAACCTGGTAGGATAAAGCTAATCCAAATCGACTATATGCCATGATTTTATGACACAATGTTATTGAAAAGTACAAGAATAATTAAGTGGAAATATAATAGAGGAAGCATTTTCTGAGCTCTGGCTCTGTGGCAGAGCCTGCCACCTGATATGGTTGGTTAGAATCCTGGGGCTGGAGTAGTAGCACATTTTATTCTACTTTTTAAAGAAATTGTGGCTCAAGTAGTCTGTCACTGAAAGTCATCTGAAAATAAAAAAAGAGTGTGACAGCTTTGGCAGTTATAAAACAGAGGTGCCTTGTATAGCTGGGTGACACTAATTATAGGTAAGAGCTCTATAAACACTCTCCTTTGTTCCCGGGGAGCTGGACAGCATATAATAAAACTCTGGCATAGCACAAATGTAGCCTATAAATAAACAGAAAATAATTGTCCTTGTTTAATGGAATACCAGTAAGAAAGATGGGATTACTCAGGCTTATTTTTCAGTCTTTGTTTTTGCTTTCAGCAATGCTGAAAAAATTGTGATTTTTGGAGTATCCCCATGGCGTAACTCACATACAGGTTCAACTGTGCACTCGTCCAAAGCTGGCCAGCTTCATGAACTCAAGGCAGCAATTCTGGTCCAAATGTCAATGTCTGTTTCAGACTGGCTTCAAGTTATTGTGTAGATGATTGGGCTAACATTGACCACTCAAGTTCCAGCCTCAGAGACAGCTTAGTTCTGTCAACACTGTGCTCCATCTGAGCCAATACATCCCAGTAGGGCTGAATTTACAGTTTACACATGGTTACAAGACAAAGCTAGGATCCTTGCACGGTGTCTATTTACTGCTCTGTGCAAACATCCCAGTTTAGATAATGCTAGCTGGATTTGCATTTGCGTGCCTTTCCATTGCAAGAGGGGAGATACATCCTAAATGCATTCCTGGTTGGAAGCAAGAGTGGCCTAGTACACTTGTCTATTGATATAGATAGGTCAGATTTTAAGGAACAGATTAGTTATGTGTGAGTATTATGTAAACTCCAGGTGAGATGTGTCTCTGCTATCCTGTCTGAAATATGAGGGAAACTCATCAGTACTATTCATTCAGACTCCTCTGTGGTTGCTGGAGGAAACAGTGCTCTTCCAGAAGTTGAATTGCCATGAGCTGTTGACACCTGTGCTGTGGGTTCACAACAGTGGCAGCATTTGCAATGATGAAAGCAGATATGCTGGCATCAAAAGAGCTCAAGCAATCCTAGGGGAGATTTTTTTAAGTACTTGCCTCAAGTATTGTAGATATGATGTGCTTTATTTTCTTGCCACTGCTATTCACAACATTTATGATATTATGTCACAATTTATTTTAGGTACTGCCACACTGAGGACTGCATTAATGTAGAACTGAAGAAGCACCCTAAACAACAAAGGTGTTCCGATTTGTGATTTGAAATGTGTGTTCTGCAGAGGCGAAGGATGCGTGGGATGGGTGAGCAGGGTCAGGGCGCTGAATGGGGCTGCACAGATCGGGCACACCTGGAGAGAGTTGGAATTTCATGAAATCATAGAACCGTAGCACCATTTGAGTTGGAAGGGACTCTTAAAGGCCAGCTAGAGCAACTCCCCTGCAATGAACAGGGACTCACGTACAGACAGATCAGGCTGCCCAGTGCTCTGTCCAGCCTGACTTTGAGGGTCTCCTAGGATAGGGCATCCTCCACCTCTCTGGATAACCTGTTTCAGTGCTTCACTACCCTAATTGTAAGAAATGTTTCCCTTATATCCAGCCTAAATCTCCCTTCGCGATCTGGACGTTCTCACAGAAGCCTTAACAGCATCACTGCTACATTCAGTAACAGCACAGTCAAGCTGCTGAAAATCTCGTGTTCACCGCTAGGAATCGGCGTTCCTTTCAGCTCCTCCAGACCAGAGCCACGAGCGCTCTCCTCTCCCTCCCACCCAGGTGGCGGGGGCTGCCGCTGGGGGCACGGCCCGTGGCCACACGGCTCCGCGTGGGCTCAGGTGCGGGTGAGGGCCGGGCTGGCGGCAGTGCCCCGCGCTGCCTCTAGAGGGCGCTGGCTGACGGGGAATGGCGCGGGAGGCCGCTATGTCTCTATCCATTTCACAACGAATATTTACTGATTTTTAGCTTCTTTGAAACTCCTTACTCCAGACCACTAACCACATGTTGGGATAACTTTGTAAAGCAGAGCCGAACGAGGTAGCTTACCCCTAGAAGAACTGAAATGAAGGAGGTCCTGGCAGCTAAGCAGCTCGCAAAAAGTGTGCCACTAAGATCTTTACAACGTGGAAAGGGGCATGAAGTTTTGTGTGCCTGTATTATTGAGGAGCTCGTTTTAAAACTCCACTTTGCCCCGGAGTTGTGAAGGACATTAAAACGTTGCCAATTGGAAATATGACTTGTTTTCTTCAGGTGGCACCTGTAAATTAAAGGGAAAAAGAAAATCAAGCTGAAAAGAGAAATTCATTAAATTGAAATAAGCCTGAGTGAATAAGGGCACTATCTCAGCCAAGTGAAAAGGCACAGGGCAGGGGCTTGTTTGCTGGAGATTTTCTGGCCTCCCTATGTAACTTTTCTACGTTTCGAAATGGTGTAAATACTTAGAAGTTCTGGGTATTTTCAATTACTATTGTTAGAGAGAAAACAAGCTTCAGTTTCTTCAAACCTTGTTTCATTGAATGTGTCTGAGTCATTGGAAAAGTCATTCCATCATGTCTAGAGACTGTTTTTATTCAGAGCACTTGTCAGGAAAGAAAATAAACAAGTATTAGTTCCTGCCACCATTCATTTCAGAACAGCTACAACTGATATAATTAGGTCTCAGGTTTAAAAAAAAAAAAAAAAAAAGGAATGAAAAAATATAGGATTATATATGTCAGTCGCTGAGCATTTGGCATGAACAGCTTTTCCAACACTTGCTCTGGTTATTATAAGTTTTGAGCTGTAAATGACTGCATTCAGCAGCAAACCCGTCAGGCTGGAGAGTTTTTCATTAAATGTTTGATCTAGAAATTTTTAATCAGCGCACAAATAAAACAAATTACTGAAGCACTACATCAGCTACGGTGTACGTAATTGGGATGAATGGGTGATGTAACTGGTGGGGAACAGCGAGAGCATTCTTAGCAGAAGGCCTGGGGCTGCAGAACTTGTTACCACTAGAGACGGAGGTGCCTGAGTCTTAACCTGTATCTTGAACGTGGTAAGATGCACCTATTAAGGACTTTTCCAGAGAACATGTTGATAAATCATGCATGCTGTGCTGTACGGCTTTATTGGGGAGGGACCAACTCCTGGAATAATAACTTGTGTTCATGAAATAATGCTGTGATGGGGTGTGCCCTGAAAACCAAGCAGATTTTATCTTCTGAAGGAAAAATGAGCATTTTACATTCTCAAGTTTTCACCACTGTTCTCTGTCCGCGATGAAGGCAAGTCTGGAGGACCTACCTTAAGGGGTTATCTGATGAAAAATATTCTGTGATTTCAATGTATTCATCAGGGTTAGAAGTTATAACTGTGCTGAAACCAATGGACCTGCTCTGATTCTGTAACCGAGACTCTGACACAAGGGCTATTGACCTTTTAGCTGAAAAACAGCAGTTCTGTCTGGTTAGTGAGATTTTGGAAAATGTCAGCAGCAAAATGTTGCAAAGGGGAGATGAAAAAGCAGCACCACATAATGATAGGGAGCACTATTACCCTGCTCATTGTAGCAGTGTAGATTTCTTAGGGAGGTTTTGTTTGACGTTTGTATCTAGCCTAAGATAGAACACTTCTGTTTATTTAATTTTGTTTTCCTGCTTTTGAAGAAATTAACCTAGGGAAACTAATACAACTGTAGGAGCTTATGCTGTGCTCTGAAGGCTGCCATGAAGCTAAAGTTTCACAGCTGACAGCCTGCCTTATGTCAGACCATCGCTAGTTGGGAGTGAGACCATTGCCCGCAGGTTTGTGTGCCCGAAGCTGCAGCTGAGGCAGGTTATATTCCCACAACCCAGCTCACTGATGAAAGCTCACTTCCATCTGGATCTCCAGAAACATGACTGCTGTTTTCAATGGATCCAGAACTGCACTTCAAAACATGGTATTTAGCAGGCAGGAGTGGCAGCAATCCGCATAATGCGGGGGCTGCGCTAACCTAACGTCTGTCGGCTTCGTGTGGGCTGTGCAGACAAATGTTCACGTGTTTTCAGATATGCATATGTGGAAAAAAGCTCCACTTCTTGTCCAGAGCCTTGCAAGCTCTGAAGCAACAGGAGATGAAATATGTCATGAAAATGATCAAAACCCTCATGACAAAAACTCAGCACAACAAACAAATCTGGGTCTTGCTCTCAAGCCATATATGTTAGCTAGTGCTTCCCACAAGTGAAGCACCAGAGATAAAGGAAAGCAATCTTTGCTGTAAGACCTTGATTCTGTTTCTCCTTTTTCCCCCCTCCCCAATTTATTTTAATCCCTTGCATTTCAAATAGCAATTTATATCAATTTACATCCTGTGCCTTATCTCAGGTAAGATAAAAACAGTGGCTTCACTCCATCAGCATTATCAGGTGCGTTAATATCGCTGATAGCAGGCCTGGCTCAGCGCTTACATTGCCCCATATGGGCTGTGTCTGTGCAGGCACAGCCTGTGGATTCTTCTAAGAACTACCACACATTTTAAAACAGAAAACAAAGAAAAAAAACCTCATGAGGAGGTAGTTTAAAAAATAAGAAAATCAAACCTGTCTTCCTTGTACTTTCATTAGTCTTTAAAATGCAAGGAACTTTTCTCAAACTGAATGACTTACTGCATTTTGTTTCATTTTTATTCTGCTTTCTGAAGACTGACAAAGTTCATGTTAGTGCTAATATACACTGAAAAATGTTCTTGGTTGCGAAGTGTGAAAAACTGTCATGTGTGTCTCTAAATATGGTAAACAAAATTAGAACTAGATGCTGGCATTCACCATCTTTGAAGAAGGAGGACTTTGGTGCAGCCAAGTATCTAACAATCCCTGTCAGCTCTGATGAGCTACATTTCTTCTCCTATTCCCTAAAGACATCTTTATGCACTACATCTCATGGTTGGCCCAACTATTTTCTGCTCTACTTTCAAGCCTAACGCTTCCAAAAGAAAATTAAACTCCTAAGGAAATGCTCAGCTCCCTCTTCCAATGTTACTCTCATCCAGAGTCTTTCTCTTCTGGAAATATTTAACAACAGTCTTTGAGACAAACTTTCTCTTCTTAATTTCATTCCTGAGTCATCCATGGCCTCGGCATTTATCTGTGTGTATGTTCCAGCATCCCACAGCACTTCTTCCACGTGTTTGATCCCCTTACCTGGTGTGTCCCATGTGTCCTCCTCGGGGGAAAATGAGGGAGTGAGCACTGAGCCAGCAATTAATAGCAAAACATGTATGAGCATCACTGGGTCTAGGATTTCAGCATGAGCATTTTTCCCCTTGTGTTTCCAGCAGGCATTTTGCCACCTCTTAGGGCTTTCCACAAACAAATTGATGTCTCAATCAACTGAGATCACATTCTTTCTATTCTACCATCCTGCACACAAATAAACTGACATGTTTTTGTACTCAGGTATTTTTCCTATCGTCTGACCATTAAATTTCCATCCTCACCTCATGATCTTTACAGTGCTGTCTACCTCATGCTAGGTTGTGCTGAGTGTCATTGGATCTTCTGGCAGCAGTTGCATCAGTTTTCTCTCTTGACGTGAGCTATTTATCTCTGCTACTAAAACAATGCTTGAAACAGTTTAGAATTACAGCTTCAGAAAATCAAGTTCCCTCTTTTTCCACGGTGCACCTGTATTTCCTAAAGGTATTTCTAGTCAGCCTTGCTGTAACTGAACAATTTTAGTGGCACTGTTTGCTTAAAGGAACCAGGTAATCCATCCTAAATATTTAAGCTCATTCGTCTTTTCCAGGAGCACAGAATCTAAAAACCTGTCTTATTCTTCACTGATTCCCCTTCAGATTCTTGTACGACCCTTTTCTTGAAAAGGGTAGATGTGGCACTGAGGGACATGGTTAGTGGGCATGGTGGGGATGGGTTGATGGTTGGACTAGGTGATATTAGAGGTCTTTCCCAACCTTAATGATCCCATGATTCTGTGATCCCAGCTATGGGTGAGGGTCACGAGTGCCATCTGCATGTTTCATATAGTGGTCATTCAGGTAAAATTTGCTTGCATATAAATTGGGCTTTTATTGACCTAGAAGAATGAGATTTCATTTCCATGTTTCCCTATTTTTCGCTCATGTAGAGCATCCCTTTCACTCATGCTTCCTTCTAATTTATTGAGGGGGCCTTAAAGACTTTCATGATGACAAATATCCTGGGAATTTGCTTTTATTGTTGCTTTTAGGAATGAAATACATCACTTTCAAAATCAGTAATTAATTCATATATCATTCGGATTTACTTGCTTATCCAGTGAGAAGTCTGAATCAGAATTTTTTGTTTATTTACATAATGTTAATTTGGTTGCTAGTGTTGCTGTTAGCTAAAGTTCAGCTGTAGATCTTATCTGTAGCTCTGTGTAATACGTAAGAAAAAAATCTCCTTGCAGCTTTCACTGCACCTCATGTACTGTGTATTTTAGAAGCCCTGTGCAGTCTCTTCAGTTTTCATGCCTTAAATATTATGTAAATCTGTCTTTGGGACATGGGGTGTGTTGCTTGATCTGTAATAGGTGGGGGAGGAGAAGAGGAAATCAGGGTTCATGCCATGTACTTTGTCCGTTGTTCTACTTCTCAATTTTCTGTCACTTTCATATGTCATTTCTTCTTTTTCATATCACCATGCTGATCTTTAGAGACAAACTTAATGGATGGCAAAATAAAATTTATTACCTCCAAATACATATCTGTCTTGTTTTCTTGCACTGTCCTCTAAGAGTCATGAATTTCTCTGTCTAGAAATTTAAGAGCTCTTCCTCCTCTTCAGCTGAAGGATAAAATGTGCAAAAGAAACTTACAGAAGTAGCAAAGGAATCATTGAGAAAGACACGAAGTTAAAACCAATGTATTTTTAAATGTCAAATATAGAGCAAGCTTTGCAAATCCAATCTGGAAATCACCTCTGTACGAGCACTAGTTTTGTAAATGTTTTTCTAGGAGTAACTAGGAGAGGCATTATTGCCTGAGACTGGAATCTCTAAAATACTTGCAAACTACTCAAAGTATTCTGCTGTAATTTTTTTCCCATGTAGTCACTCATTGGAGCAGGCTGCATTTTAATGATTGATTGCAGACACGGGATGAATGTTGGCCTCATTGAATCCATGGGAGTTTTCCTATTGACTTCGGTGAAGCCAGAATTTTACCCGTGGATTTACAGCAGGAAAATGCAGCAAACACAATCCTGTACTTCAGCTAAAATAAAACACGTGACACATTCTGCATTACAAGAATGAAAGCAAAGCTATACCCTGAAAATGGTTTTGTGCATCTATTAGCTTTTGATTAAACCAATGTTTTTGCACCTGTCGGGGTAAAAGTAGTAAAAAGTCAAGCTGCTGTTGTTGCTTTGGTATGTGTATCTAATTTTATAATACATACTGCAGTAGTCCATCCTAAATTAAAAATGAAAGTTAAAGGGTTTTCTTTTCTTTTTTTTTTTTTCTTCATGCACTAGTAATATAATCTCTATGTCACATGTGAAAGTACTGTGTAATTTATATCGTCATGATGTCAGCAGTATATTATGTAAGTTCTTAGTGGCAGATGAGGTTTAGTAGTGCAGACCGATTTTCGTTTTTCTTAATGTGATTTTTAGTAATTTTCCTCTAGAAAAAATAATGTTAACCCTTTGGCTTCTGTGTCTTTTTATTTCTTCCAGACAGGACTGCTTTTTACATGTGCCTAAGTCAAATCTCACCACAAAGTCACTATTAAGGTCTTTACCCACGTTTGTGTGAAATCCCAGCACTGCAGCCTGGTAGCAAACACTTTCCTTTCTCCTGCAGCATCACCACGATTATTAACTTTGCAATTTCGTGGGAACTCAGATTTATTACTTATCATCTCCTTTGCTGCTCTTAGACTGCACAAAACCTAACTAAGTAAGCTGTGCAGGGAACTGCAGTGGGTGTTACGAACTGGGCTGTGGAAGCCTTCATTACTGTCCTTCTTCAGCCCTCATCCCATAGCCCCTTGATATGACTTGAGTTTCAGTGGTACATCTCTCTTAAGGACCATTCACATATCTCTTCCCCCCTCCTGGATTTTTAAGCATCCTGATATAACCGACACTCATAGAAGAAGCATTTGAAAAAGAATATCTGCAGATTCTGATTAATAATATTTTCCTCCCTTCTCTGTTTCAAGCAGAAAAAAAGTTAAAGTGAGTCATATGAAGGTGCAAGCAAACCATCTCAGGAGCATATTTCAAGATGGAAGAGCAACCATTGTATCTGTGATATTCCTGATATCCCCACGAACAGAACAGGTAAGATAGAGTCTCTTTTAAAAAATAATAATAGCACTTAAATTACCTTTAAGATCTTTTTGTCGGCTATACCTGATTTTTATGCAAAAGTACAGCTGTTATTCCAGCCTATTAAAAAGGGAAGTGACAAAATGGGACAAATTAGAATTTCCTTTCTCCCCCGTTCTTAAATATTGTTTCCAAATAGTAGCCTCTCAGAAGCATACAGAAATGCCATCTCCTTCATGCCTTATTTCCCATTCTGCTCCAAAGGCTAAAACAAATCAACAACCCAACACAACAGAAAAGACCCTAAAGCCCAGACAAGCAGAAACAAGCTATATATGCCTCCATATGTGTTCAACTGTAGCCATGCTATCCAGGACATATATTCCAAACCAGACTTCCATTTTCATGCACAGAACAACAGCCTCAGTTCAGTTATAACTAGGAGTATTCCAAGAAGCATCGCGCCATGGCTCCTCTAAGTTTACCAAGAGTAAGAGGTAAAATGGAATAAGACTAATTTTGGGTAACTCAAGAAGAGCTCAAAGTGATTGTTTAAGCATTGCTTAAAGTTCAGTTAGATTGACACAGTCAGCACATCTCTACTGTGAGTTATAAGTCAGCCAAGAACCTCCTCCCAGCACTGAGCTCTGTTGCTTCTCAATAGCACTGTGCACTGGTTTTGTCATGACATCACTTGGCAGTCGAATTCAGGTCGGGAGTTTGATGTGATCATTCACAGGTAAGCTTCCAGGGAATGGAAAAAAAATATGGCAAAGGTTCTGGGGCTGTGGCAAAAGGCAGTGACTCCCAGACACGTATAAATTCAAGTCAGGTTGCCTTTGCAGATAAATGCTGTCAAATAAAATAGTAACCCTTCATTAGGTCCTGCCTCAGGGTCACACAGTACCTGCCATTGAGCCACAGCCTAGGGCATCATTCAGAGGTTGGAGAGAGGTGGCATTTCAATTTAATGTTGCAAGAAACAGGAGGTTCTGGTAGGTATCTTTACTTTCCAGAAACATAAAGCCATAGCTTTTAATACTACCACAGAACCAAACATACTCCCATGTTAATCCATATTATTGGTACATATGGGAGGAATGGGGCAAGTCAGTTTTTCCCTCACAAAGCTGCATTGCAGCAGCTCCTCCTGAGATCTGCATTCCCTTTCCCTGCTGAGGACAGAGGAACATCGTGCAGGACAGGTGGGGCCATCAGATGGAGAGACATGCTGTGAGTGAAGAAATGCAGATGTGACTTGCTCACCATCCCACATGGCTGTTTCACATCCCTGTGAGGTCTCACACTTCCTTTCCTCTCCAGTCTGCTGGAGAAATGGCAACGCTGAACAGGAACACTGCTTTCTGTTTGAACTGCAGCTAATAGAAGTTTCTTTTTAAACACTGAATACTCCCCAACTTCTGGTTAATTCTAATTATTCTCCAATTTCTGCCTCAGCTGTAAGACTAATCTGGTACTTCCTAGTGAGTCCCTGAAACCATCAAGTACTTAGTTCCCTTTGCTCATATCCCTTTCAGTATGTTACTAAAATAAGTAGGGATGGGATCTGAACAGAGATGTAATAATTAAGGAACCAAGTGTTGCGTTAAAAATAACAGATTTATATTTGCTCAGGATATTACTAGGATTACTATACATTAAATGGCATAATTTGTATCCCCTTTTAAAATGCATTTTACTATGGCCATGGATTAAAGAGTTATGTTAAGATCTGGAAATCAATTCTTCTCCTTATCATTTTATTTAAAAGGCTCTGTTTCTGTGAGTAGGATGGATCTTAACTAAAAGAGAAAGAAGCTCCAAATTACTTTTTTTTTTTTTAACTTTTTGTAGATAGTTTTATACATCAAGTGCGAAGATCTGATGTGTTTAGCAGAGTGTAAGTGTAAGGAGGTGAATAAACGACTGTTCAGTTAGGCCAAAAGATACTGCTGAAAGGTACTTGTAACGAGATAATGGCAAAGGCCAAAGCTGTGCTGGCAACAGTTCTGTTAAACTTGTGGTTAACGATGTTAACGATGTTATAGGAAGAAGAGGTATGTAAAATATTAAACTGTGCCAGCAGTAAATATTAATTCTATGTGGCAGCAATAGTGTCTCACTGAGACTGATATGTGACATGCAAAAGTCCTGTAATTATTTTAATATCTTTACTTACCAGTGATTTTAATGATATGACAAAGATTTGAGGTGTTTGCTGAAACAGCACTACTGTCATTTACCATCAGTCAAACAAAATGTCATTCTAATTCAATCCACTGCTAAAATCTAAGTAGTTTTCATACCAATGAAGTACAGCTGCGAAGAGCTGGGTTTTGTAATTAAAGGAAATCAAAACAGCAAAGATTCTCTGGAAACATTTATTAGGACATACATAATACAGAGAAGTATTTAAGTAGTGATTTTGCCATCAGAAGAAAGCAGCTTTATAGAAATAGAAAAGAGGTGTGTGACTTCAAAGAATCATAGAACCATGAAGGTTGGGAAAGAGCACTAAGGTCACGAAGCCCAACCCATCCTCACCGTGCCCACTGACCACGTCCCTCATTGCCATATATACACAGTTCTTGAATGCCTCCAGGGACGGTGACTGCACCACCTCCCTGGGCAGCCTGTGCCAATGCATCACCACTCAGTTTCTGAGAAGAAATTTTTCCTCGCATCCAACCTGAAATGACTTCATACCTTAAACTTAATTATGAGACAGATAAAACAAGTAGTGCCCCATGTAGCTGATTACTTAGTGCTTCTCATTACAAGTTTCTTCAATCACTAGAAGACATTGCCAAGTTTGAAGCCATTCAGGATGAGGATTTCCGTACCAGGTGCCTGCCCCAGGCTGGAGAGTTTTGGAAAGCTGCTTCTAAAATTTGGCCATTCCAGGAACAATATACCAGAGAGAGTAAGTTTCCTTGTCTAACATTATCCAACCCCCCCAGATTTGTTGCTGCAACCTCCATTGCTTTTGGAGCAGAAACTTGAAGTGCAGAAACCACCCCATTGTCCCAGGCCGTGCCTTTGATGAGCCTCTAAGATTTGCCCAAATTTGTCCCCCGTACAGAGCAGGTTCTCAAGTTACAGCTTGTCAGCGGGGCTGTGCTCACTGACTCCGCACACATTTCTGATTTGCTGAGTCCATTGTGCTAATCTAAACCACCTTGATAGGAGCTGCTATTACAGAGCTGCTCAGTGCACTGCCGGCACGCCAACACGCCTCGGCTCAGCGGGAGGTGGCCGCTCTGCTGGCAGAGCACTCCCTGCCATAGGGCACCCCTCAGCTTGCACCGGCAGCTCAGCAGCTACATTCCCTGAATGTCCCCTCTATGAAGGCAGAAGCAAACAGGGTTGTGCCTCTCAGTGCTGGTTTTCACATCCCCATCCGGAGGTCAGTGCGGAGTAAGAAAGTGGTTGCTGAGGATGGAGAGAAGGCTGATGACAGATGAGGGAAGATCAGACACAGGCAGGGAATGAACAGGAGGAGGGCAGCAGGAGCTGCTGAGAAGTGCAACAGGAACTGGGCACAGGGGGAGGTGGCAACCTGTGCCACGCACTGCAGTGAATTTCAGCTGGAGAGGAACTGGAGCTCTGCCTGAGCTCGCCTCCTAGCACCCACAGCTCATTTCAGGAGTCACAAACCTTCCTCTGGGACCAGAGACTCATTTCAGGAACACAGCATCTCTCTACTTTGCAGTCAGCACAATTCACCATAACCACCTGTCATGAACACAGAGCAGAGAGTCAAGTCAGGAACTCTGACACAGCGTACACTCAAAACATTACTTACTCTTCTAATCTGTGTACATGTCATTGAGTGTCTGCAATATGATTCATAAGAAAGCAATCTCAGTAGATCGGTAATATAAAACTAATGGCTAATACTTAGAATCACAGAATTGTAGAATCATTTGTATTGGAAGCAACCCTTAAAGGCCACCCAATCCAAATCCTCTGCAGTGAACAGGGACACCTGCAGCTAAATCATGTGCTCAGTGACCGGTCCAGCCGGGCCTTGAATGTCTCCATGGAGGGGCCTTCCAGCATGCCTCTAGGCAACTTGTTCCAGTGTCTCACCACTGTCATAGTAAAATGCTTTTTCCTTGTATCTAATCTAAATCTCCCTACTTTTAGTTTGAAATCATTTCCTCTTGTCTTGTAACAGCAGACCCTGATAAAGAGTCTGTCCCCTTCTTTCTTACAGCTCTCCTTTAGATACTGAAAGGCCGCTCTCATGTCTCCCCAGATCCTTCTCTTCGCCAGTCTGAACAGCCCCAGCTCTCCCATCCCATCCTCGTAGGGGAGGTGTTTCATCCCTTGGGACATTTTTGTAGCCCTCCTCTGGATGAGTTCCATCAAGTCTATGTCTCCTGTACTGAGGACTCCACATCTGGATGCAGTACTCCAGGTGAGGTCTCACCGGCTCAGAGCAGAGGGGCAGGATCACCTCCCGCACCTTCTTGGCCGCCTAGCTTTTGATGCAGCCCAGCATATGTTTGGCTTTCTGGGCTGCGGGAACACACTGCTGGAGCAGTCCCAGGTCTTCTCGGCGGGGCTGCGCTCCATCCTTACATCCCCCATCCCGGTCACCCCGGGCACGTCACCTGAGTCCGTTATCACCCCTTCCCGGGGTGAGACCCACTCCGCTCTCCCAGCAGCGTCGCGGGGCCGCCCCATCCCGGCCGCGCGGTGGCGGACCCCTCCGCTCTCCCGGTGCGGGGCGGGGCCTCCCGCCGCTGTGACTCACCCCGGNCCTCCCGGCACGGACTGCAATGATTTAGAAGTTCAGGAATCCCACGTGACGTCACGGAGGGTGATGTAATGCTTCTCTAAATAGAACGTATTACAATACGTTCTATTTAGTTCAACGTGGTTCCTCCGGCCGCGCTGCCGGTCCCGTCCCCGCCGCGCCGCGCTGCGCCGGGCGGTAAGTTCCGAAAAACGCAGGGCTGCCCCGGGAAAGCGCTCGGCGCGGCGCGGCGCGGGGAGAGAGCTGCGGGGCTGGGGAACGGGCAACCCCGCGCCTGGGGACGCGTTCCCCCGCTGCCTGGATCCGCACGGGTCGGTGCCCGCAGCCGCCTCCGCCGCTCCGCCGGTGCGTGCGCGCGGAGCCGGGCGGAGCAGCGCCCGGGGCGGGCATGGCACGGAACGGGATGCTGCGGGATGGGATGCCGTGAAGATGGGACGGGGAAGGGTGCGCGGGGAGCGCTGCCCCGTGCGGGATGCGGGCGCGGCTCCGCGTTTCCGCGCTCCCCGGCGGTGACAGCTTCCCCGCAGCTTCCCAAAGTTGCGGGTGAGTCGGGCGGCCGGCACTCGCAGCCCCTCTCGGTGCGGCTCTGCTGCTCCGCTTGGGATGCGCTGTCCCCCCCCCACCTCCGCTGCAGCCGCCCGCAGCTGCCCGGTCTCACGGGGCTCTCTCTCTCCCCAGCGAAGTTTGCAGGACGCTAAGAGCTTCGGGAGTGTAAGGGGAATACTTGCTAAACTCTGCCTGCTCTATTATTTATGTCCCGGCATGGTGAGTGATCCTTCATCTCCGGAGCTCTACACTCGGTCGTGCAGAGGCGGGGGTAGAGAAAAAGGAAAGGAGAGAAACGTCCGTGTGTTAAAAGTCCAGAGAGATGTTAGGAGTGCTCTAAGCAGCCTGATGAGAAGATTTCCCTGTTTTACCGGTGCTTAGCTGGGGAAGTTAGAGAGGGAAGGGTGGACTGCTGAGGACGGAGCGGCATCTCCGGGTTTCCCTCCGCGGCTCCCAGAGCCCCCCAGCCCGGCGCCGTGCCCCAGCCATCCCCGTCCGAACAGCGCGCAGAGCGTCAGGGAACAGAGACGGAGGAAAAGTTTATTGTAAGAAAGTGTCACGCAGAAATAATCCAGAAACCGCGCAGAAAGAGAATCGGGAGTCTGAGGGTGAGGGCTGGATGCAAGCGCACCGCCTAAATCACGGGGTGGAGTGGGGAGGTTGGGGGGGTTGCTAAAAGATGGTCGGTTCGCAGCGGAGAAGTGTCGCTGAAAGTCGTCGCTTTGGTATTTTGTAACTTTCATGCGGTAAATGCGGTTGCCGTTTTCAAAAGCTGGAAGTTCTTTGAGAAATGGCTGAGATCCTTATTTGTGACTCCTTAATCCCGAGGGGAGCTGCGCGGGTCGCAAAGCACCGGGGAGAAGTGTGATTAATGATCGGTGATTAGTGATAAGTGATTAGTGGTTTTATTCAAACTGTTACCTCTGACCAGAAGCACGCATCAGAGGATTAACGGGCTCTTTAGATAAATGCTCATTAGTGGAAGGGGGAAAGCAGAGATAATAGGCATGCACACAGGGACAACTTTCTAGGAAAATCAGTCCCGTCTCTGGCATAATAAGCTCTATTAGCAGAAGGGCGCTTTAATTTAAAAGTTGCTTTTATCTTGTAAATCAAAGATGGATGCAGAAGTTCACTGCGCTATTATAGCCTAAATTTTCCCATATCCACTGGATGTGGATTATCTCAGTAGTGATACCTTATTAAAGAGAGGGGGAAAAAAATAAAAAAAATAATAAAAAAAAAAGGAAAACACACCATGCAAACCAATGGCATCTTTGAGAGCGGCAACCCCGCATCCCGCGGCATCCATCCATCCATCCATCCATCCATCCACCCATCCACCCACCCATCCCTCCCGCGGGAGGAGCGAACTAGAGGGCGCAGCGCTGCGCTGGGTTATGATCCCAGCAAGTAGCAGCTTGCGAGGTGTCCTTCAGCACTCACCACGAAGTTGGTTCCGTGCTGGGTTGGAGGCTAGACAGAGCTACAAGTTTGTAGTCACTTTTTCCACGTCGCTTAATCTGGAGAGTTAAAGGCTATTGGAAAAATTAGGCTCATTTACTCACAGCCACGGGGAACGAGGGAGAGGAGAGGGGCAAACTCTGTAGCCTGGGACCTGACTCCTGACCGTGCTGTTTTCTGCTGCTTTAACGAAGCTCCGTTCCGATGGCCTTCATTGCTGAAGCCTGAAAGCTCTCTCGGTAGTTTTCCCCCAGCTATCACTGTGAAGGGAGGTGGGTTTTTTTTGTTGTTTTTGTTCCATTTTTAAAGTCGCTAAGTAGAAAGAGCAGTTGGCTGTGATTGAACAAAACGGCTTGGACCCGACTGTACTCTACAGATAATGGTAAGGAGCCTCTTTCTATGATAACTAACCAGGGATTTCTCCTTAATCTGTACTGTGCATGGCTTGTGTAGAACCAGTGCCTACTGCTGTCCACAGGCTTTGGGACGTTTCTGCTGTCCCGTTTGCTTAAATGGGATTTATGTTTGCTTGCATCTGCTGAGATCATAAAAGTTTCAAAACTTTAAATGAAACACTTGAGTGAAGCAGGAAATAGAAATAATGAGTTTATGGCTTAAAAAAAGAAACTGCTGTGGTCTCCAGTTGCTGCACTTTCAACTGGAGACTCGCAGACCGATGCTTAAAATCAGAAAGTTTCCTAAGAGCACATATAAAAGGCAATAAGCTCTGCTTGCCACTCTTGGATATTGGGTGGCACTCTTCCAGAAGTTAAAATCATGGTATTTTTGGACAGAACCTGCTCCCCCCTCATCAAAACAGACATTTAGAGTTTAGCCTCAATTAATTGAACTCTACCTCTGCTAATTCAAGCTGGACAATACAAAG
Organism: Odontophorus gujanensis; assembly: GCA_013399175.1. Taxonomy (NCBI): domain Eukaryota; kingdom Metazoa; phylum Chordata; class Aves; order Galliformes; family Odontophoridae; genus Odontophorus; species Odontophorus gujanensis. Next base: position 540,077 of record VXAB01006289.1, read on the forward strand.
GAAAGCAAACTTTGTATGCAGCTGAGGAGGAAAGATAGAAGCAAGATTGTGCTTGCCATTTTCCATATATTTATAATACCATTTACCAGAAAGACTTTCACAGCTAAAGAGCAGTCCATGCTTTTTAATTTGATCTTCACTTCCTCACTTTGAGAATCTCAAATACGCTGCAACCGCTCATGTTTACCTCGGGCACTTTGGAGGGGTCTTCTGTAAGAGATTATTTCTGGCAGAGCTGGAGTTTGCTCTGGAGTTGATAAAGCAGAGGAAATCTCAGATTGCCTTCGGAAGGTAACTTAAAGTACTGAAACTTGCAGCTTTGTGTGGGCAGAGCCCTCCCTGCCATCAGTGAGTATCACAGAGTGATTTGAGACTGACTTAGCAACTTGCCTGCTATGTAAAAACCCGAGACCCCAACCAAGGCAGGAGGATCTTCAGTATTGGAGGAGCTCCTGCAAGGCTGTCGTTGTTTCTAAAGAGCTTTGTTTAAAATTAAAGATGTTCCCCCCAGTCTTAGTCATCCCTTGTCTCTAACTTCTGCTGTTAGCTAACTTCTGGGATTTTCTATGAACCTGTTGCTTTCAGGATTTAGTCCTTTCCTTATATATTATTAGCCATTTTTAAAGCTCAGTTTTAATTCCAGTGAATATCTCTCCTATAAACTCTGTATTATAAGAAAAGTATTTCTGGACAAGATTCTGCAATAAAAAGAAGAAAACTGTTTTGGCTTTAAGCATCTTTTAATTATTAAGGATGGTATGATTTATACTTGGAGCTAAGCAGTACATTTTCTCAGGGCCTTCAAATACGGATTTTTCTTGCAACTTGTTACAAGAGGACTGTATTTGGTAGATGCAGCTCCTTGAATTACAGATACATGTGTGAAGCAACAGGTCCGGCAGTTCTGCTTCGTACATCCAAGCAGTTCGCCTTTGGGGCTGGCATCCCATACTAACCAATTTAATAACTAGACATATATGTAATTAAGAGAGCTTATTTGGCTTAGTGTTTCATGCATAAACTCTCACTGCAATGAACTCATGTGAGTCCTAGTGGAAATATTTGAAATGTTTGGAGTTTCTGTCAGTTGCGGGCACTCAATGCCAGGGCCGATCCGGGAGCCTGGTGTATTGCTGCCACTCTGCACCACCTCACAGCAATTCCTGCTGCCTTGCCCCCTCCACACCACCGTTCATCCTCTGTAAAAGATGATTTATAGGTAAACAGTGCTCTAGGGCTCTTCAAATACCTCTCCGTTTCTAGGGCTTTTGCATTCTTCTGCCTAGAGAAATGCTTAAAGCTGATCACAAAATTAATGCAACAGTTCGGAATAAGAACTATGAGTTTTTCTCTTACTAAAAATTGCATTACTGCGTTAAGTTGAAATTTTGATGGTGTAGTATTCTTTGATGCAGACCAAACAATGATCTCAGACAGTATCTTACCATGCCGCATTTGAACGTGAGCCATATAAATGCCGAAATCAGCCTTTGTAGACTTGACACATGAAAACAAATTGCTGTTATGAAATAGTTTGTTGTTGTGGTGGTGGTACTCAAAGAAACGATTTAAATCATCTCAGGTACACACAACAAGCACACATAACGTACACGCAGCAATTATGTCAGGGATGTGGTGGAAGGGCTTGTTGGAGCGGAAAGCTGTTGTGCCCCATTGCATCCAGGAGCTGTTCTGCTGCTCTGCATGCTGTTTGCTCACACCGTGGCTCAGGTTGAAGGGGCAACCCCGGTACTTTCAAATAATACTGTGCCTACTCTATTACATTCATGTGTTATTTCACTCTGTAATTAAAACTGGGGAGAGTCAGCATTTTTTTATTAGCCACCACATGGGAAATGCAGCTGTTATTTGGCTTTTGAGAGTTTCAGAAAGGTTGCTTGCACTGCTTTGTAGGTTTCTAGATGGTGATATTGAATGCTATTTTATAAACACGGAGAGATTTTCCAAGGATTTTGCTGAAGGCTGTAGGATTTTCAAAGTAAAACATTGAAAGCTTACTACAATTTCCTTAGCTTAAAAGATGTTTTGCTTTTGGTTCTCGTTTCCATCTCCCTTTTTTGAGAATTTGTTCCAGAAGTCAGTCCTGTGCAAAACTTCCAAATCGATGCCTCCAAACGTTGCAGTTAGTGCTGTTTGCGTAGGTGTCCTGCTTTTTTAATCTTTCTTTTGAGGCAGTTGGTGTCACCATCGTGACACTGTTCTCTGTAAGGGGATGTGAAGGTGCGGGGTTCAGCCTCAGTGCTGTGCTCTGTGGGTGATGGAAAGGGCAACATCTTTAGAAGAAGAAGGGAAGAAGGAGATTCAAATTTAATTGGGGGAAAATACTACAAATCCTCTGCTGCCTTTGCCAGAACCAGAAGTCAGTGCTGCTTTTCTTTGGCTCTGAATGCTTTCATTACTCTTACTAGGGTTCCGAGAGCTCTGGTAATAACTCAGGATCTGGGCATCGTTTGGTCTCACCCTCAGCTTTCTGCCCCCATAAACTCTACAAATGGTTTCTATTGCCTTCTTTTTGTTTGCATTGTTTTCTCAGAGGGTTTTCTTCACATGCCCCCCTCTCAGCTTCTCACTGAGGTCCCCATCCCTAAGCACCCCCATCCCTAAGCAGCATCATGCATGTTTGGAGGGCTCACTCACAGCCTCAGTGTGTTTGTGTGCTGTGGAGTTTTCTGCCCAAGAGTGTGCTGAGCTTAAACCAGTTGAGCTCACTCCCTAAATCTAATTCAGTAACTATTAGATAAATGTATTTAATTAGGGCAATTTTTTTCTTATTTAGAGGCAGAAATGACTTCTTTCCCTGTTTCCTTTTTGGGTTTATGCCTTCAGTTACTCAGTGCATGTAGTGCAGCCTTGTTTAGAGCCATCTTTTCTGAGGTGTTTACTAGTACTCAAGAGCTACGTTGCCAAAGGTGAAAATTTCCCCTGGACCAGTTGGTTCCTACGTTAAAGATATGAGTTATCTAAGTGTAGGTAACGTTAGTTAGTGCGTATGCTCAACACAGGGGGCTCTGCAGCACAACAAATGGAATTTGAGATTGGGATTAGGGTGTGTTGCGTGGAGTGGCTACAACCAGTAAGCACTGAATGGAGATGTTATCGCATTGGACTCTGTATATATTTCTTCCTTTATTGTGCTTTAAATCTTTCAGTTTTGGAGTGCTGAATTGGGATGGTGGTTTCCCATGGAGTAGCACTTGGCCTAAGAAAGCAAAGAAGCCCTCCAAGATACGAGTGATGTTCTTACCAGGTTGTGCACTGATACTGCAAACCAACTGCCAGTAACTCGGTGTTGTGTGAATTGGCTTAACATTATTCCCAGTCCAAATATACCTCCTGTTTAACTAAAAAAAACCAACAACCTTTGTATTGAATAGCAGTAGTTAGCTTCTAGCTGAGGAGCTTCAGATTGAGAATAGTAAACCCTAACTCCAGGATCTACTCTCAACTGATTTTGGTCAGTGGGTTTAAGTTTGGGCTCCTTCTGGTTTTGGTCAGATCAGTGAATGAGTTTGCCACTTTTAGGAGCCCAGCAGGAACTTCAATAATTATCTGTGCATGTGACAACAAATTACTTGGCAAATGAGCACTGTTGATGTTAGAAATTCGGGAATGAGAATATCTCACTCACAGGAGACATTTGTTCTTGGCTTGGAAGTAGTTGCTAACCTGAAGATACAGAAAGCTGAGCAATGGAGTATGGAAAACACAATCAATTCCATTGTTAAGGACTGTCTTTTACTACCTGCAATTTAATCTCGTTTCTGATTGAATGTTTTAGGATGAAGAATTTTTTTTAAAGCTTTTGTGAGCATTTCAACTGAATTTTGTGACTTAGAAAAAAAAAAACAACCACCACAAACAAAACAACTCCTTTTTCTGCACTTTTTTTTTAAAGGTTGACAAGATCAGGATCTGTATCTGCACAACTTTCCTTTGTTTCCCAGAAAGTAAGCACAATAAGTGAAAGGAATAGATTTTGTAATTAAAAACAAGTTAAGAAATTTTCCTTCTTTTCTCACTTCTATATCCTTATGTGTCCATGTAGCACTTTAATATTATCGTATGTCTGTTGTTCAATGAGATCAGTGTATGGGCTTTTGTTTTTCTTTTTACTGGCTGTGCAATGGAAAGGTATTAAAAAAGGCAGCGAGGGAAAAATTGCATGATGCAGGAACTTAAAGACTTTCTAAAATCCTTGTGCTGCCCTTTCACTCCTCAGCACAAATAAAGCGGTATATGATCTCAAGCATTTAAATGGGTGAAATTTCAGTAATTGCTGGTTTAACACAAGAAGCGAGAGAAAGCAGCAATTTGACTGTTTTGATGTGAATCTGTGGAAGACAAGTTTCTCTAGATAACCTGCTGTGAAAGTGGAAAAGATCAGAAGAGTTTGACCAGGTGAGGAGAATTAGATCTTTGTGGATTAAAAAAAGTATCACAGCGGAACCTAATCCTCCACTCACCCTGACACAAATCTGGAACAGCTCTGATAATGTGGAGTTATAGACTGTTATAACACTCATTGAGAAGAAAATTAGATTCCTGGGGTCTATTCTGCACGCAGCCTATTGGCTGTGCGCTGTGCAAATCCCAGTACTAAAGCAGCGGTCCGACACGACGTGTTACGGCAGCTCTTTCCCCAGGATGAACGTGTTTGCAGCTCTCCTTGTCTTGTGGCTACTTTTCAGGGGGCAGGGGGATATTGAGAATTCTTATTTTGTGCTCAATTAATATTCCTTCCGTGCGCTCTCCTTCCTCTCACGAGCTTTATGTGTGGGTGCAGTCTGCACTCTCCATCATCTATCTGTCTGCGTCTCGCTGGTTGTGACAGTCACCGCTCTGGCCTTGGGCTTGAACAGCACTGGGAAAAAGCCCAACAAGATCTCCAGTGAGACGTGGCACTGCCGAATTCCAGCACCAATGGGTCTTTTCTCTCTTATTCGTGTTGTCAATTGTGAATAACACCTTAGCCTGTGAAATTCTGCGGTCTTTTTCCTTTTTCTTTAAAAAAAAAAAAAAAGTGAATGTTGTGTG
>VXAB01006289.1:545137-558319 GCA_013399175.1 Odontophorus gujanensis
GAGAGGGGGGTGGTGGGGTGGGGGGGGGGGGGCGGGGAGAAGGAGAGAGAAAGAAATGAGAAGACAGAGAAGTCCCACAGCTTTAATAATGTTAATAATAAGGCCCAGAACACTTCAGCATCCAGCACTGTTTGCAGCCTGCAAGTGAGAGCCTGAGCCATTCTGATTTTTTCAAAGATCCATCAAGTGGGAATTTTGACCAAGGAAAACACTGTGAGGAGTGGTAAACAGGCAGCATTGAGCACACAACCCCTCCCCCCCTCCCCACAAGCCCTAATGGTATACACTTGCTTTCAATTTTCTTAATGTGACCCAGGATATATGGGGTCAGCTCTGAAACTTCTGAAATCAGTACTGCTCCATTGACCCCACTGAAGCTGTGCAGGGTGGGTTATGGCCCACCCTTGCTTGATAGAGGCACGTGGCAGGCGGCATCTGCGTGTCACCTTTGTAGGAGGATGCAATAAAAAGTTTCTGGCCTTACAACTGGCTCTGGTGTGGAAGGGTTCTCTGCACCCTTAACAATCCAGAGGTTAATTTATAAAAAAATGAAACAAAACCACAACTATTATTTCATTGCCAAACATTTTTAAAAAGCACTATTTATGTAGGGCCTATATAAGCAGACATTGTTTTATGTTCCTTCTGCTGGCTTTACACTTGACTAAACCATTATTCTCAGAGCGCTGCTGTGCTGAGATCATCAGCGATGATGGTGTGAAAACAAACAAGTTTTAGCAGGAGAAGTCACTATATAATTTGACAGGGATGGTGCTGGCATCAAAACATCTACATTAATTTTATCTCTATTCAAAGCAAAATAAAAATCAGATGGGGAGTAGAAAAAATTCTTAGCTATGAGGAGGAAAAGGGAATTGCAACTGATTCAGCAAGGTGCTGTGTCAACTCAAATGAGGACCTTCCTCAACCTCCATTGAAGTCAATAGGAACTAGTGGCATTGGGCCCTTTTTCTCCAAAGTTTAGTAAGACTGCTGAGATGAAACTTAATTCCTTGTTAATTCAAACTCCTAGCGAGTTCTTGGGAGAAAAGCTTTATTTGTTAGAGACTGAGGTACTCTCCGTCTCTTCATCAGAGCAGTAAAAACTATGTGCTCTCATTGTGAAGCCTTCAGGGAGACCTTCAGCAAAACAAGCATCAAGAAGAGCTGATGTTCTGAATGTACCTTAAAGATGCAAAAACGGTGCTTTGTAGGAAAACATTTCTGGCTTCTGTTACGTACTGGAAAATAAGGGCACAGATGCCTATTTTGTACTATTGATAGTCATCTTTAGTGTCATCAAGAATGATTTTACATTCCCTAATGTAAATTAAACATCTTTGGGAGTAATGGCTACAATTATACATAGTCAAATAGATGCTGTGAAAAGTAAATGTGCAAATGTGCATGTTCCCCTTCTTTTTTCTTTCCTCAGTAATGTTCTGTTAAAAAAAAATAATAATAATAATAAAAAATATATATATATATAAACACTTGAAGTCAATGAATCCCAGATGAGTCAATGAACTTAATAACATCCTAAAATTTAGGGGTTCCAGATATTTCATTTTTCTGCAATACTGTGACCATACAGTTGAACCTCTTAGAGGATTATTTAAATTGAGTGAGGCTTGCAGGATATACACTGAAACACTACGAAAGTGTTGCTCCCTCTGTTGCAGTTAGGTTGCTATGTCCCATATTTCCTCTTCTGCATTGTTTGATTCTACAGTTTTTTTCCTTGCCAAAAAGCTAGTATCCCAAATTATAAGGGCAGCCTATTTCTAGGCTGTCATTCTTCCAGTTTTCTGTTCAGTTTTTAGTCCATGTACTGTCAGCCAAATGCTTTTCAGCAGACTCGAAGTTTTTAGGGCCAGGATAAGCTGAGGAGAAATATTTTGAGCATTGTAAATAATGCCAAATTAATTTATAATGAGGACAGTAAGAAATACAACGATAACTGTCTTATGCAACAAGTCATGCAAATAGATTTTTGTTTTAAGATTTGAATTTTCTAAGTTGGTTTCAGACAGCTTAAATGTAGTGAGTGTGCCTTGTGGTGAACTGTGGGTTTGGCATACTGCTTATAATGAGGTAAAAAGTGTGATCCTTTTGGTGTCCATTGAAACGCTGCTTCCTTGTCCACCCGAAGACCACCTCTACTTTGAGCATGGTGTGTGTGAGACAGCCTCCAGGGTGCAAGGAGTTGAGAGAACCTCTTGTCTCTTGCCAAGCCCCAGATTTAGCACAGAGGGGATTTCCTTCTCTCTGTGTAGAAGAGGTGGTTGGGCCACACAGTTTCTGTAGCCTCATCCCATCCTGATTTAAACCAGCAGCATATGCCAGGGTAAGGTCAGTGTCCTGCAGATGGGAAGGAGTAGAATCTCTGTGCAGGCAGACTGATGGACTCTTTGGAGGAAACCAGTGCTCACCAAAGACTTTCAAGAGAAGAAAGTCACTGAAAAACGAGGCATAAAGAGGCCTGAAGCTGTTCACACAGCAAACTCTGGGACTAGCTTCAGCCAAAATGAAAGGCGAGGTGAATATGTGGAAAAAGTCAAAATACTCAATTTCAACATTTTTTCAAAGTGAGATACATCTTTGAAAATGAATTTATTTTAAGGAAGATAGGAAGCAATAAATCATTCAGAAATGAATCTTTATTTTGTGCTGCATAAAGATGGGTGCAAAACTGTGTTACATTTATTCACCTATCACTATTTGTCTGCTCTCTCAGTTCAGGGAGGTTTGGCTTTTGCTCGGCATTGCCTGCTCCACACTTGTACGTATAAGCACTGTATATGTGAGGCAGGGGCAAGCTCCTGGAGATCTTTCTGATGGGGAACAAAAGGCTGAGTAGAGTCCTTCTGTTGGTAAATGTGCCAAATCTCCAGAATATTTAATAGAATCAGTCATTCAGATTGGAAAAGGCCTAGTCACATACCCGCTGTGCCCACAGAACCATGTCCTTCAGTGTCACATCTACAGATTTCTTGAACACCTCCAAGGGCAGTGACTCCACCACCTCCCTGGGCAGCTTTTTCCAATGCCTCACGAGAAGAAGTTTTTCATTATATCCAGCCTGAACCTCCTCTGGCACATGTTGAGGCCGTTACCTTTTGTCCTGATTTCCTATGACTTGATCTTATCTGGTTTGATCTGACTGGGTCAGAGACCATGACTGCCTTCTGTGATGTACAAAGTTGTCTTCATCAGCAGATGGAGTCAAAAAAGGAAAAACAAACAAACAAATAATAATAATAATACAAAAAAACATGCTGGAAGGAATCAAGTTTTTGCATGGCAACTTCACTGAGATTGAAGTTAGCAGAGGCCATCTCCACAATGTGCTGTCAGAAATACCTTGAATGATTTTTCATTAAATCACTGCATAATTGTTAAAGTCAGAAGTTAGAGTGCATTGTAAAAATAGTTTTCTTGGTTATGCTGCTGTCCTAGGTTTTTAGGGTCAGCTATTTTAACTTCTTCTTTAGAGGAAATGTGGGTGTCTTAGGTGGAAACCTATTATTGGGAATTAGCATATGGTGGAGATTCTGGCAAAAGCTTAAATTTATTTGAATATTCAAAAATTGATCAAAATGGCATTGTAGGAGCAATTTACATTTTGTAGGCACAGAATTTTTGTTAATTGTTGTATAAATTAGTTTCTTAATTTTTATCATGAGACATCAAGTCTTTTGGAGAAGAAACTGTTACTTACTCTTAAGTGTGGAATTGCATTTCTTGCAGCTTTTCCTGAATCAAGTGGAGTATTTAATCTCAGTGTGATGGCTCTTTAACATGTCTTTTCAAGTGTGTTTTTTGGTGGCTTGATGGTATGTAGAACATTTCCTTCCTGTACTCCAGCATTTCTAACCAAAATCTGAGTATGTCTGAAACCTTAGCTTATTCACACTTCCTAATCATAATCCCCTTGGTTTCCTTGTCAGCACCTTTTTGTGGTATTTCTCTGGACACCTCTATCTAATATCTCCAGAGGTTATTCTACAGAGTAACCTTTGACAAGATCTATTACTTACTACTTACTGCTTTTAACAAGGTGAAAAGAGGTCAACCTCTGTAAAAGGCAGGCATTATTAGAAGGCTGCTGGGGAGTCCCTCCGTGGCTTGTCCATCTCTTGTGGCAGCACTGTCTGCAAATCAGCTTAGGAACCTCCTCTAAAGCATGAAGAAAATACATTTATGGTTGGATATGAGCGTATGAAGATAAGGTATGTCCTTGGGAAAGCAGTTACCACAGGCATTATAGAGCTCCAGGCTGTTCCTCCATCAAGGTCACTGACTACTGTTGGACCCACTGGAATCTGAAAGATTTCTGCTGTCAGCTTCAAGTGTAACAGGATTTAAGGCTATTAGTTTCGTGTGATCCATTTAATTGAGCCCCATGACCGATGCTAATGACTTTTGTTACTGGAAGAATTGAATTGGTAATTTGGTTACCTCTCTTGCTAGAATACAGGGTCTTCCAAATCAAAGTTGGAGCTTGTCTATTTCTGTAACTGAATTTAGATGCAAAAACTACCTCTTCATGAATGGGGGAGAAAAAAACAGATTGCGGAATCTCACGTTGTCAAGACAGTAACTGTAAGATCCTTTCAGTTGACATAGAAAATCGTAGAAATTAGAGAAAACATTTTTTTTCCTAAATTAATTAATAAAAGCTGAGAAATTGTGCAGGAGAGTTTAGACAGATTTCAGAAGTATTTAAAATAGCATTTAAAAAATGGTTTCCTGATTTATCTCTATGAATCTCTACAAATGAATGAGAAATCTTCCTAGAGTGCCTTGAAATATCTTAGTGTGGCATTCCTTGTCAGTGAAGGAGGGTGATTTTTAAAGGTGGGTCTGTCGTCTGCTTACTGTCTCTTACTCATGGTTTCTGTACATGCAGAACCTGCAGAAATTGCTGGTGTATCTTTCAGATGTAAACAAACAACGGCGACAATCAAAAAAACAAAAAACCTTATCTAAAACTTAACAATAAATGGTAAGGATTTTTCCTCTCACCTCAAACACTGAAGGCGAGACTAACTTGTTGCTAACACAGCTTTCACTTTCTATCCAGAGCCGAACAATTAATCACATGCAGTCAGTGACTGGAGTGCTCTGTCTGGGGTAGCATTTAAATTTGATTTACGTAATGGGAACTGATTGCCACATGACTCATGTATGAGCATGGCTGGGGCTGAGCCCTTTGCAGAAAGTAGGCATGGTAACTGTCCTAAGAGAATCTAAAGGTGCATAAGGAGTGCAGGGTGTAAATGTGAAACATAGATTGCTTGTTTTGGGTTCAACATGAAAATGAAAAATGAAAAGCTTTTTTTTTTTTTTTGATCAATGTGATCACATAGTGGTTACAATGTGTACTGTCCATGCAAAACCACTGTATGCGAGATGTAGAAGAGGCTTCCTTGGCATGTAACAATTCCTGATGTTGTTTGATTTCTGTATCAGCAACCTCCCAAAAGTTTGTTGACTAAGAGTTTATACATAGGAGTGTCTTGGCATATTCCCAGCTCACCCTTTAATTTTAGGTATACTGGCAAGGAGGCAAGTTAGAGCCAGGCCTCATGGCCATGGGATGGGATCTGCTTTTCACCCAGAGCCTTTTAGTTTTGTGAAGGTCTTTGAAATACAAGATGAAGTCAGCTTCTGCAGGTTCAACCAATCCCTGCTGGACACTGTTAACCTTTCAGAGTAAATCTAAGTCTTAATATGAGTTTAGTGAAGTGATTCTAATATTAGGATTTGTGCACGGCCACAAGAGTAAGGTGCTGCCAAAATATAAAGGAATTACTTCCCTCTCTTTACCCTGTTATATATCTGATCTAACACACAGTTGATAAATAATATCTGATTCACATTGTCAGAACATTGTGGTTCCTTTGTTTATTTTCCCCATAAACTGTCCACAAAGCGCTACTACTCATCTTTGTAAAACTGAGTATTGGCTTAAAGGGGAATTCTGTGTAGAATTTTTAAGTAAAAAGATGCAGAGACTGTAGTGTGACAATGTTTCACACCAAAAAGGACATTCTTTCTCTTTCTCTTTGCTTCTGCTTTCATGCGTCCTTTTATTCAAGATTTTCAAATGCTTATAGTATAAGAAATGGTAGATGGAAAAGTGTAGAAAATTAGTAAATTATTACTGAAAAACAAGTTCTAGGTGGCACCCAGCCTGTAGCAGGTGTCTGCAAAGGCTCTCCTCTGTACCACCAAACTCCTTGTTAGGCGTAGAGGGCTCTGAAGCTGAAAATATCAAGGGAGTGAGTGTTTGGAGCAGTTGTTAAAGGTCAAAGAAATTTAGGAAAGCTCAACAAGTACATCCACGTGTGGTGACTGAGTAGAATAATTTCTTTGACTGTTAAATTTTATTTGTATATAGTCTGGTTGGAGAATGCAGCTCAGTTCAAATGCACTTCAGGTTTTCCGTGAGGTACCCACTTGAGGCTCAGCTCTACGGTGATGAAAATCCAGCTACAAATCTGCTACCAGTTGAGAAACTCACAGGTGACCGACCAACCCCCCCCCCCGTGTCAAGATTGAAAAACAAGCAAAAAGAACAACCAATGGTTACAGGGCTTTCTGTCCAAACTCTCTGCTTTCATTTTGTTTTGAAACTTAGAAATGAGAGGCCTGCTTGACCCAGCCACCACAGATACAATGTTTTCCTTAGGGTTGGAAAAGACCTTTGACATCACTTTAGTCTAACTGCCAATGCATCCCACCATGCCTACTGAGTCATGTCCCTCAGTGCCACATCCACATGTTTCTTGAACACCTCCAGGGACGTTGACTCCACCATCTCCCTGGGCAGCCTGTTCCAGAGCATCACCACTCTTTCTGATACAAATTTTTTCTTAATATCCAATCTCAACCTCCCCTGATGCAACTTGAGGCCATTACTTCTCACCTTATCATTGTTACTCGGGAGAAGAGGATGACCCCCACCACTCTACAACCTTTTTCAGGCAGTTGTAGAGAGCAATAAGGTCTCCCCTGAGCCTCCTCTTTTCCAGACTGAACAACCCCAGTTCCCTCATCTGCTCCTCATAAGACATGCTCCAGACCCTTCACAGCTTTTTTCCTTTCTCTGGGCACAAGTGGTGGCTAAAGATGCGCTCTGTTTGCATCTGCTAGAGCCAAAACCTGCGGCCTGCTGCACTATTTGTGGTCCAATACTGCTGTTTACATTATGTTTTCGCTTATCAGAACAAATTTTCTTTCAAGATGATGGCATGCTTTCAGTATTTTTTTTAGCGTTCTTTTCACTTGATTGTGGTGACTTCTGACGGTATACTTTGGGTTGGGTGGTTCTGCTGTGTCAGAGGGAGGAAGAGCCTGGCAGTCGATCGGCCTGGCCTCAAGGCCTGCTGTTCCCACTGCTGTGCAGGGCCTCTGCTCCGAGGCACTTGTGTCCTTCCTGCATTTCCAAAGGCTTGGGAAAATACTCTTGTGAAAACACTGATTACGGTGGGTAGTGAAGTCTAAAATTGTTTATACAAGTCACATCAATTGGAAAATGATCTTCACTCAGCAACCGCATTACCAGCAAATCAAGGCAGCAGTGTGTGTTGGTGCTGGGGACCGGGTTCCTCTCCAGCAGATGTGCGCGGGCTCCTGCTCTGTGCTCTACACCCAAGCAATCCAAGTGCTTCTTCCTTTCTTCTGGGGAAGCACTTTTTTTTTTCTTTTTCCTCAGCTCTGTAATTTGCGTAAAGAAATTAATGTCATTTGTTGCAGTTGTTCCGGTAAGAGTCGACGTTTATTATCTTTGCACCTGAAGAGTGCAGCAGTGCCCCTTGGCATCCCAACCTCTCGCAAGATGAAGCTTGGAAATCCGGCGGGTTTGTGGCCGCGATCCCCCTCCATGCCGCCCCGCATGCCGCTCGGATCCCGCTGCCGTGCGAACAGCTCCCGCTCGCCGCGCACTCACCAGCAGAGGCTGCTGCCAGCCCGCGCTTGGCGCCGGGCGCGGGCACGGGGCGCGGGGGCGCGCCTCTGCGAGCTGCCGTCCCCTTCCCCGGCTGCGGGGGCGCGCCCGCAATCTCGGCCTCAGCGCGGAGGGTGCGCGCTCCCGCACCCGCGGGCTGGGTCTGCTCCCGTGTAAGTGAGCGGGTGGATGTGCTGCCGTGGGGCACTGCGAGTAGCGCGGCGTTCGCAGCCGTCCCATAACTTCTGTGGCAGTACGCTGTCCCCCAAGTAATCCAGCACCACACTTCTAGGTGATCATTTCCTACCGACTTGCCACAGCTCTGGTTTTCCCAGGAGTGCCTCAGAGTGCAATCAGCGAGAATCAGGCCCTGGGCTGTTCTCTCAGCGTGGCAGTAAATCATCCCTGAATCTTAAGGAGGTGCTCCTGAATTCTGCTGACTGTCAGTGCAAGGCTTGACGTCCAACAACGCTGATTTATTCAAGTACAGGTTTTGTGCCTTTTAAGAGCATACCATCTGCTTAAACTGTGTTAGAAGTCAGCGCTTTACGGGTGAGCTATAGAGAAATGATAGCCCGACTTATCCTCTCAGTGACACCTGTTTGGGAATAATTTGTTAATTGCTGCTTTGAGGTCGATTCTTCTGTTCTTCCAACGAATCGGTTTGCTTAATATCACGTGCTAATTTACTGAATCGCTGCTCACTGTAACCTGGCAATTACCTGCTACAGTTACCCCAGCCCGCCTGCACGACTGCCTCTGGGGGAGAGGGCGTGGAATGGAGGAGGTTGGATTCTTCGCTGGTGTAAAGCCGTGCCAAGAGGCTACAGCCTGTAAATCCACCACCCACTTGCCCCATGCTGAAAGCCTCTCACAGAAGGAGCTCTGGCGAGGTGCGGCCCCGGCATCCCACAAACAGGGCTTGTCGGAGTCCGCGGTGCCGCTGTTTGCACAACTGCAGCTCTGAAGCATGTAACAGATACCTTTTCGTTTAATTACAATTTTTACAGCTGGCCCATGCTGAAAATGATTGAAAATTTTTCCTAATGAGATAAGGGGAGTTAAATTTGTTTTTGCAAAATAGTTCTGCATGTTTTATTACTACGTGCAGGTCAAGCTGGCATATGTATCCAACATTCTAGAAGGCTGTATATACATATGTGGCTGTGTACCTCTGCTAATGTTGTTTTCTTAGCGTACATGGGAATTTCACAGCTCAAGATGTGAGGCTTCAAAGGGGAATGGGGCATAGGAGCAAAGACTAAAAGCGCAGTGCAGGGTGTACCCTGCTTGCACTGTGCTTGGCCTCTGGAAGGGACTGACTTCAGACACAGGGACTGCTGCAGGACACAGTCATGGACAGGAACATGTGAACAAATGTATGTAAATCTATGTGTAAACAGGGAGAGCAGTAAATACAAAAGAGCAGCGATTGCAGAGTTTGCCATTAATTTCCTATTTGCTAGTAGTTTTATGATGGTATCACACTTGGCTATGCAAAGGGACAGAAAACCTGTTATACAGCTCTCCTGTACAGAATGTACCACTAGGTAATGAGAAGGATGTTCCTGCTGCAGAGGGGCAGCGGCTTCTACAGAGCACATGGGTATTGTACTTTGTGTATTCAGGGTATTAATGGGCATGAACACTGCTGCTCCTCATGCCTGTGGTGCTTTAAAACCGGCATCTCACATCCACTTTTGCTTTCCCTCTGCTTTGACTTCCAGGCACACCCCTCTCCCTCCATGCTGACAATTAATTGAGTAAAAGCGTCTCATTGCTGATGCATAGCAAATCTGGAACGATAGCTATACATTCTATCTACTAGTGCTTGGGTGTTTCTTGGAGGTTTTGGATTTCTTTGGATTTAGCCTTGAGTCCCCGTGTCCAAAGCAGGAAGTCACATTGCTTTTCCATTTCAGCTCACCAGTTTTCAACCTCCTACTCCATTTTTGTTTAAGGATAACTGAAACCAGTTCTTAAAGTGCTGAAATGCCTGTTGCTTAACATCTTCAGCAGTGAGAGCAACCCTGAGATGTGAGTCCATTCTCATGTCAGGTTCAATTTACAGTGGGGAAGGCTGGTGCTCTGGGGGTTTATATTTGGTAGCTAATTATGCAGCAGTGTCTCAGACTTACTTTTGTCAGCCTGGACAAATATGCCCCAGATACATCTTGGTAGTATTGCTTCCACTGGTGCTAATGGCTTTTGACCTCTTCATTGTGCCTTTTTTTCTCCCAGATTTTTGAATCAGTGTACCTCCTCTGATTAATTTAAAAATTTTATTATTTTATTTTATTTTCTGATCTAGTTTCTGCAGGTACAATGCCTTTTTGCAGGGTTTCTGGATTCAATCATGCTACTAAAACATGAGAAGCGCTGCATTTCAGTTTGGTTGTACTTGTCTCTGCCTTATTTTCTAAGTGTCCTTGCCTTTGAAACTTAACCTATATATTCAGTCAGAGCTCTGGATGACCCACAGTGACTGTTCATCCTCAGGGCATGAGATGAAGGAGCCGTGGTGTTGTGTTGCATTCAGATCCATGTCTCTCTCTGCCCCAGTGCCCAAAGGTGGGTGGTACTGCTCTGAGTCATCTGCTATAAATGCCAAATGATAACATCTTCTGCTTCATGATGCTCTTATTGGCAGCATCGTGGATCACCAGTGCTTGGTCACATTTCTCCGGTCTAATATTGCTGCTCATCACGATTGTGGAGATCATATTGCAGCTGGCTCCACAATCCAGCTGGAATCCAGCTAGCTGTTTGATCCAGTGACACGGTTATGGATATGGCTGATAGTTTTCCTGTATAGCATTAGTACATGGACAGTCTTTGCTTAAGTTACGTGCTGTAATTTGTCCTCCTATAGGAAATTTTTCTGTCCTCAATCACTGTCAGTACAACTCCCCGTGTTCCCCTCTTGCCACCCACCCTGGGATTACTGCAGCATTAGTATAATAAGCAGTTCTGTTTCCCACAGTTGTCCTTAGTCTGTGTGTTTTTTTCTTTCCACCTTTCCTGATGCTTCCCAGATACTGTGCGTAGGATCAGGGTGCCCGCAAGCTCAGTCTGTCTTTGTTTTGCCCCCCTAAATTCTTCAGACGTGTCTCTACGTACTTTATATTCACTAGAATTTGTCATTGTTTTCACCCTTTCCCTGTGTAATTCAGCTGCCTATGTTGTTTGCAGATACTTCATTTGGGTTAAATTTGTTTCCCTCTATTGGTTGTTTCACAAATGGTCTTGCCCTGATTAATCATTTTTCTCTTTCTAAACTTGAAGAGGATGAAAGCAGTCTTAGTTCTCTAGTTCAAGCATCTACTTGTATTAAATAAACATCTCATGGCATAAGGTTGATTTTTTTCCTCTATGGTATCATTTTGTTTGGGATTGCAGAACTCACTCGAAGCATCTCTTCACCTTTTCTAATATACCCAGAATGTTTACAACAATTGTCTCATCCAATATTTGTTCATTTCTTCTCTATATTCTTCGCTATTGGGCGGAAGAAATATGAGACAATAAAGTAAACAACTTTTTAAAAATTCAGACAAAATATATTGCCCATGCTTAGGAGAAAGACCTGAATCTGCACAAAAGTCTGATTTTTTTTTTCTGGTAGTCTGTATCCCTCGAAGCTGCCAATATTTTCTGATTCTAGAAGCTGTGTCTTGGTTTTCAGCTCCATCCCTTTCAACTACCCTACTAGTCTGGTTGCTGCCAAGTTTTTCATGTGTAGGGCCATGAGGACACCAGAGGACTGTATTAAAAAAAAAGATCAAGCTTGTTAAAAATTTAAAATACACTGCTGCTTTTTGTAATGCAGAATGCTACCTTATGCTTCTCCAACTTCATAAACCTGTGGACAATTTTGATAAAGTCAATGGGAGTCAACGATTCTTCATTTCCTAGCCTACAGATTCATGCCTCCATGCTGGTTATTCAATGATGGAGGGATGCTGCAATGATTCTGCACTGAGAGGACCAGGTCTGCGTGACTTGTGATGAGCCATACCAAAGCAGACCTGGCTCTGGCAAAGCTACTCAGGTATCTGAGCTGTGTTACTTGGTACTCTGATTTCTACAGGAGTAAATTTGGCATTGTGGAAAGTTCCATCTGGGCATTTTCATACACCCACCAGTTCAGATTTCATAGGAACCTGGAGTTTCTGAGAAATGCAGTGCAGACAGACAATAACATGGTTTCTCTGGAGTCTGCTCTGGTCCGCTCAGGCAACTTCCACCCATGCTGGACCCCAGGTCATGCTCCCACTGGTCTTGGCTATGGTGTTTCTCCGCCTGAATTGTAGTTAATCCACTGAATCTGGTAAAACCTCCCATGAATAATTGAGAGTTGAGAGTGCCTGTGTGTGCTGAAACTTTAGCATTCCATCGAGCTCTTTGATGAACTGGGGCACTAGTGATTGCTGAGAGTAGGGAACTGGAACCAGGATTCTTGGGACTTCAGTGGGAACATGGAGAAAACAAGGCAAGTGACCAGCTTAAAGATGATTTACAGAAGCAGATGTGCTAGTCCTGCAACCCCTTACTCATGTAATTAGCTTGGGAAGACAAATGTACTAACAATACCACTGTTCTTTCTGTGAGCTTGTCCCTCTTTGGTTGTTTTTTTCTTTTTTTTTCTTTTTTTTTTTTTCAACTTTGAAACCTATCTCATTGCTATCTGTTGTGAATACGAGAGTTTGTGGCTAATTGTCTGTTTAATTTGTCCTGATACTGATGCCATCTCTTACCTGCACTCATATCCCCTATCAGTAGAACAGAGATAATACCACCTGCATACCTTCCTGATGCCTAAAGGGAGCTCTCTGCAACTGAAAAGTGCTTATTGTTATTACAGCATGATTTCACAGTGGGTAAAGTTTTTAATTTTTCCAAACTATTTCCAAACTTGCTTTTCTCCTGTATTTGCCAAATCTTGAGACTCATTCCAGGTTCAGAGCCAATGACATTATCTCTATTAGTCAGAACTTGCTTGGAAAGGTGATTTCTTCCATATTGGCCTACACTCTGGCATGGCACTGAACACTCGGAACATCTTGGCCTCTTTTCTGAGCCCTGTTTCAAACACGTTTGTGCCAAAGGAAGAAAAGTAATTGGCTAAAAACAAGCGATTTTAGTATCTTAGAGAAAAAAAAAAAAAAAGTTATGTTAATTTTCCTTGAGGGGCTTCTCTTCAGATGTTCTAAAATTTATTAAAAAAA
>VXAB01006289.1:566211-601964 GCA_013399175.1 Odontophorus gujanensis
TTAATAATAACTGTTGGGGGTGGGGGGGTTGGGGGGAGTGAGGGGGAAAGAGCGAAAAATGTAACTGTAGCATGGAGCTTTGCATGCCATTAACCCAAGGATAGAAATGAGGTCAGCCTTTGAAGGGACAGACAACATGCTTATCTGCCAACATTGGAAAGTCCCAAAAGATTAGCTTATTTGCCAGATGTTACTGTGAGTTCATCATTGACACCCTCCATTTCATGGGCTTCATTTCTCACCACAGTTGCAGTTGCCTTTTCTGCCCTTCATAGGCTTCCTGTAGATCTTCTCCAGTGCATAATACTTGAATTTTTCCTTGAAGTCGTTGTGTGTTTTTTTTTTTTTACTTCACACCAATAGGCATGATGAACTATCTTAACTTGTGAAGATGATCTGAAGATTCTTTGTTTTTCTTTCGTACACCCACGATAAAGCGCTTGGCGTAAGAACTAATGACAAGAAGCATAGCAGCTTCCACAGCTCTGGGAATGATGCCGTGCTTGTGAAAGGCTTTGCAGAAGACAGAGGACCCACCTCACTTAACACTATTAACCTTTGGGAGATGAGTGAAAATTGGGGCAGACTGTCAAGCCATGCATTTTCTGTTCTGTCTTTTTCCTCTTTTCCTGGCAAATAGCTGTAGATGCAATTTTAAGCATCCTGTACTTAGTGATTAGGAACTGTGTTCTGTGCCCCGAGGGACTGTGTCCCAAACAGGGAGAAGCCAAGACTTGCACATAAAGAAGAGCAGAGAAAATACATTTTTCCTTTAAAGCACTAGCTCTTACTGTTTGTCTCGTGAAGCAAGATTCCTGCCACTGGTGTTACTGTACTTTTTTTTTTTTTTTTGCAGTCACCCCCACCACTCTTTGTGGAGAACAATTTGAAATGGACAGTGACTTATGTAGAGAGAGGTAATATCCCCACTCTAAGCAACCAGACAAAGGCTGGTTGAACTTTTGAGATTGTAGAGTTTTCTTCAGACCATTCATGGTATCTTTTTGAATCCTGCTCTAACAGATTTTCTCTCTTTCTCCCTTCCTTTCTCCCTTTCTCTCTTTCTCTTTTTTTGCTATCCCAAGACACATAGCAGTCAAAATCTGCTAGGGTAAGCTCTTAAGTTGCATACCTAATTGAATAGTTATTAATGTTGGGATAAACGTGAAACTGAATAGCTATAGACACTTGACATTCTCCTTAACATTTGGCATACTGAATCTGTAGACCAAGATTTTGGTTTTACTTAGCAGGTCTGAGTTTTTTCAGCAGAAAATAAGCTAGCAGAAAAATACATAGGTAAAATGGAGAAATGATACAGGTGTTGTTTCTGCCTGCCAGTGTATGAAATGTTAATTGTCAAATAGTGACTTTCCTTTGCATTTCCTGTGTTTCTGGTTATATTGCTACAGCTTGTGTTGCGCTGCTGCATGTTCTGTGAAGCAAACCTCTGCATTGTCAGCAAGGTTGCAGTCAGGTCTTGTGCTGTTTCAAACATGTAATGAGGGAAAGCAGGTATTAGGGCTGTTCTGCAAATGACATCAGTGGGGGACAGTTGCAAAACTACAAGCCTGGAAGGCTTCCAGGGAAGGCAGTCTCTACTTGGTCAGTTGCAGAGTGTAAAAGAACCATATTATTCCTAGAAGTGCTTTTCCAGAGTTGAAGTAATAGATATCTTTCCCTATAAAGATCTGATTTCTCCTATAGAATATTTCTGTGCTGAGATAACTTTCATGAACTTTCAAGAGCTGTGGTTTTTTAATTTTTTTTTAATTTTAATTTTAATTTTTATTTTTAATTCGCAAACCACCTTTGTTTTCCTATTTCCTTTTATTTTGTTTTCTATTGCTTATGCTTAATAAGCAATATTAAGGTTATTTCCATAAAACAGTAAATCCTCTGTACCAAGAAAATCTGTGCTGGATTTCACATACTGATATGATGAGCCTAGGAAACATGTATTAATAATTTAAACTTGTGCATTTTCTGTAGATTTAAGAAAAAGTTCATCCAGTGCAGAGGACAAATTATGTCCTCTACCGAACCTTCATGTCTTGCGGGGATGGAATACAGTGTTGGGCTCTCACTTCACTGTTACATGGGAAGGCAGCAGGTCACCTGCTCTCTGAGTTTCTTTTTTCTGAAGTATTCTCTTATTTTCTTTCTTTTTCCTTGGTTCTGTATCCAGTGGTTTGCAGGCCTCATTTCCACTTTCTTCCTCCATCTCTTTCCACTGGTGGCTCCTTTCTCTGTCCCCTTTGGGGTTCTGCTTTTCCCTAGATCCCTGCTCCTGACTTTTTCAAACTTCATTCTTCCTCCGTTTGGAAACTTGCTGTCTTTGTTTTCCTTTTGTTTGGTTACCTTCAGTTCTGTTTCTTCTTTCTTTCTTTAGAAGAAAGCAGAATATCTGCAAGAGACAGTTATTAGGTTTTCCTTGATTACAGAAACAGTGTTCTACAGTGGCCAAATGCTGAGTGGGGAAGTGAGAACACTTCTGCATCTGTTGGTCTGGAGACAGATGGGTATACCTGGAAGAGAGAGCGATAGCAAAAGCCTTCAGACTGCTGAGAAACCTTCCCAGCACTGGGTTTTGTTCATACAGGCAGTAAACAAACTGAGTAGCTGTTTAAAAAGAACTGGGGTGTTTGGCAAGCATGAAATTGCAGTATTTTGGTGCTCTTTTTTCAGCTGATCCTGAAGCATGCTGCTGGCCAGTGCAGGTGGTGGGGGGACATCAATACCAGCAAGGCACCCCATGCCACACAGATGGTGATCTCTGCTGCCAGCCATGGGGATGGGACCCAATGCCACTCACTGTTGAGGCAGTTCACACATCAACCAGTTTTTGAGAGTGCTCGGCTCTGCTTGATGATTTATGGGGCTCTCCTCTTTTAAAACAAATGAATAAAGGCCCAAGCTAAGTGTTTTTCCACATATAAATGTCATAAATGTAATGACAAAGACTTCACTGGAGTACCAGCGAGGGATCAAGCCCCAGCTCAAATATGTATCGCATTAAAGGCCTTCTTGGGGACTCCAGACACAAATTACTTTCCAGCATCCAGAACCATTTGGAAATGCTTTAATCCTGAAATGGGGGGGGTTCTAATGGAAATGCTGACAGACCCTGTGTTGTAGCAGCTGGAGCGGGCAGGGCTGTGATAATGAGCCCTGTATGTGTGCAAGTGGAAAGCATGATGCTAGCCTCAGAAAACAAGCACTTCCACTGAGCACTCCATGCAGATGAAAACACCATGCACCGTTTCAGCACAACGAAACTTAACATTGGTTTGCTCATGCGAAGGCATATTGGAAACAACTGGAGGCATTAACCCTGCGTGTGCTGCACTTCCAAAACCAACAAGTCATAACAGCATTTGCAATAACACTGTAATTATCTGTAAATAGTTCCGTGCTGAAGAGCTGCCACTAGCATTTTAAAACACTGCATACATCGATGGGGTTCTTTGATATTCACAAGCGTACCATAACTACATCTACTCTCACTTCTTGTACATTGTGACCATGACCCTAAGAAATAGGTGATGCTTCATTTATTGCTCATGTCTTTGCATAGTGACTGCACATTCTTTGCTTGTGTTTGGCAATCTCGGTGACCTGGGTCACAGCAGCCTGAAGAAACCTGTCCTGCAAACGTGCCCAGGTGATTAATTTCAACAAACAGGTTGCTCTTATGAGCATGATTACTCACTTGTGCAAATGACAGGATTGGTGCACTGACCTGTACCAGGCACATGGTAGTACACCTCCCCACCGGTTCTTTTTCACTGTTAATCAGAGGACTGAAAACCTTGCAACGTTTAGACAGCTTGAGGTTGGAGGCTGAAATGTCACTTTTAAAAGAGGGTTAAAAAGGTCGCACAGCTGCAAATAATAATAGCCCAATGAAAATCAGACTCTTACTGCAGCCCACTTCAAGAATAACATTGAAACAGGAAACAAGCCTGCTTGATGTTTTTACCAGTAAGGCAATAAGATTACTGCTGAGTTTAAAAAGGGGGAGAGGGAGTCAGAAAGGAGCGTGCTTTCTTGTTGTCCATTGTTAGAACTATTTTTCTGATCCAGAAGGGATGGTTGTGGGGCTCTGCTTGAAGAGCATGAGGGTGTGGGGCGCTTCCCCTGGATACTGATTAGAGGGGATCTAACTTGTTGCTGTGCTCTGAGAGCAGTTTTGTTTCTTTTGTTTGCTTTATATTTCTCTCTTCTCATATGGCTCACTGCAGGCTTCAGTTTTCTTATTTATAATAAAAAATGTTTTGAAGCATCTTATGTAGAAATCAAGAAACAGAAGAATACATTGGCTTGCTGCAGTGCTCACTTTCTCTTAGATGTGGCATGGCTTGGAGAAGTCTTTCTATGTTTCTTCTACATTTTTGTTTATGTGTTTTTATAGCTGGAATACCTTAGCTGCTTCTAAGCAGGGTGATATTTCAGAAGAGTGGCAGGCTACAACAGCGTAGCAGATTTCCTCACTTACACATTCAGCCAATAAGGTTCTTTACGTGGTCACAATAGGGCAATAAATGCTGACAGATGTTGTTAACATCTCTATTAAAATTCAACCCCCTTCTCTGCTGCATTAAGCATTCATATCTATTGTTAATAATACCAGGACTAATGCAGACAAATCAGCATTATTACTTACTTATGTTTGTAATTCTTATATATCTCTTTGAAGAGGCCATGCAGTTGTGATAGACCGAGTTATTGATAAATGAATAAAAATGAGGCAGAGGAATTCTCAACCTCTTCAGCCATCACAGATTTGCCCTATATTTGTGTGCATTAACTGTGGCAGTCATGTGTAGTACTGTGGAAGGTGTGTGAGTGTAACTTGAATATTTAAGACCCGAAAGGTTAATAAGCACCTTAATTTAGATGGAAAGGTTGTTGTGATTTATTTTTATTAGGTGCAGTAGATATGTTGCCATTGGTTGTTTGATTTCCTTCATGCATGCTGAACCACCTGCACAGGCTGTACAGAAGGGGACTTGGGTTGTGTGGCCCTGCACGCTTTCTCCAAAGGCAGCAGGCAGCTTCTTTTGCTCATTTACTCTTCTAAGTGAGTCAACACAATTACAGCAAGAACCACAGTGATGGTGTTAGGTGCAAACACGAATTCTGTATAGTGCAACTTGACTTGAGGGCACTGCACTATCTGCTAACTTGTTTTATGGGCCGAGTCACATGAGGCAGTATCCTGGAGGGCACACACGATGGGGCCATTCTGGATTATTTGTTTCTTTTGTTTTCTTTGCCTTAAGTTGAGCCTCTAAGACAGTCTGCGAAGGGCGATTCTGGGGAACCAGCAATTGCTGATACATTTGTGATAAACAATTACTTGATGTTGGATCTGACACCTTCTCAAAGTACTGAGAATAAAATCCAAGGCCATGTTTCCTGCAGACAGTTGCAAAACTCCGGATGCTGATCTGCACCATGAGTATTATTTTAGAGCTTACCCGGTGTTGTCTACATAGATAACCCTGGTAATTATTTGAATGTATGTACTTATGGATTTAGGGATTAAATCACAGTGCTCAAGGAGGGCAGAGAAGTCTTAGATGCTCAGTACTCAATTAGAAAACAAAATCCAAATAATTTATGGCAACATATTAAAATGCACTTGGACGCTTGGGACCAGAATTGTTTCTCTCTGTTTTCTCTAACTGAGTACCATCCGTTGTTCTGCTATTGAAAATGCAGTTGTCACTGTCCCCCGAGGAGGGGAGGAAGGGGTAACATAAACATTTGGCAGAGCTTCAGTTGCAGGAGTAATTGAGATCTCAGATAAAGCCTTTTTTTCCTTTTTATTCTATGAAAAGGTCTTTAGGAAAGACAACATCGCAGGGTCACATACCATAAATAGAGGTGGATTTAAAAATCAAACTAGCTGGGGGTTTTGTTTTTGTTTTTGTGGGGGTTTGTTTGTTTAGTCAGTTATCTCTCTGCTGGCCGTTTCTCTCAGGCAGGATAGCATTAATTCTGAGAATTTTTATTGCTTCACCTCTGAGGAGCCTGTCTATGCACAGACTGGAACTGAAATAACTGAAATCAGAAGTAATTTAACACTTTAAGTTATTTTAATGTAAGTCTTGATGTAAACATGCTCTTTCATTTCTGATTATGAGTGTCCTATTTCAGTTTAACAGAGATGTAAGTTAAATCAAAACAGGATATGAATAATCTTAAGGGGGTAAATCAGGTACAACTGTAGCTATTTCAGTTCTAGCCTGGTGTAGTTAGATAGCTGAGTCGGAGTCTTTCTTACCACCTGACTGAGTTTGGTGCAATGAATCGTCAGTCTCAGGCCAGGTTTTGGTGGAGATGTTTGTACCAAGAAAACCAGTTGGTGCTAATTAGCACCTTGAGGGATAGGATCCTTGTGGAGGTTAAAGGTGAAATAGGAACAGGAGTCAGTGGAGGTAGTAAAGGAAGTTTTNGTCATAGGTAGGAAATACTCTTTCAGTCTAATGCTATTCACTGGAATAAACTATCATTAAAAGGAAATAGTTATCATCCAGAAGTTTTGTTTCTACAGAAATCTTACATTGCTAGAGATAGTCACTGCCATTACAGGTCTGGGCTGATGTTTTGGTTAACAGTACATATATTGTTTGCTCTTGGAAATAAAGTCTATCTAACAATAAGATTAAGTGTGGTTAAGATATTCCTGATAACCAGAAGTGACACACTGATTTTAGAAATTGATGGCAAAATAGAGCAATATTAGTATTTGTACTGCACATTTTTGTACCTTTAGGGTCAAACTCTGCTTCTCTACTAAGATATTCATCTTTGTTCTATGTGAGATTCACACAAACACAACGCCGATATTTGTGTGAGTGGGGCTGTGCTAGGACTGAATTTAAAGGGATTTAAGGCATACTGTAAGCCAAAGTCATAGATGGTGCTGTAAGCTGGGTCAGCTATTTCCAAATCATATTGCTAATTGTAACAACGGGCTCCAAAGATTCAGCAAGAAGTGATTTGTTTATTTTCAGTCCTAGGCTGTTACTAACAAATGATTTTTGCTCACGCTGGTCGGGGCAACTCCAGGAATTTTGACCCCAATCAGCTGCATTCTGAGGCCAAATGCTTTCCTCCTGCTGTGTTTACTCAAGACCCAGGGACACTTCCCCGGGCTTTGGAGCTTAATTATGGAGCTGTGAATACTACAGGGAAGCTGCACTTCTAGGCAGACCTTCTGGAGCTCCTCAGGATCTAGATGATCTTTTAAAGGGTGTTGATGCATCTTAGTCTCGTGTACAGCCAGAGCCTGTATATAATTTATTTAAATTATTAATATTGAACAGTATGGACAAAGAACTTCAAAAAGTGGGCTCTTTCTCAGAAATATCCTAGGTGTCTGGTTTTAATGTTGTTCAGGAGGAACTGAAGCAGCAAAAGTAAAAACTCTTAATTCAAGATACTTCTGAGCAGACATGGTCTTATCAAATAACAACATTGAACATATGCTTTTTCTTCTGAAGCGGGATTTCTGCTGCAAAAGCCTAATGGACATTTTTTTCTTTCTTCAGAGTAAATGCGTGCTCAGGAAGGAGTAATTAGAGCTTAGTAGGGAGCCTGCTGAATATAAGCAAATGCTATACTGTAAGGATGAAACTTCACTCTGCTTTTTTGGGGGGGACTTTGAAATGAAAACAAAAATTGTCAAGATTGCACATTGCATGTATTCGTGACATTTAGAATGTATGTATTCATAGGTTCCCTTTCTTTCCCCTTCCCCCTTTTAACATGTAGATTTATGAGGAATCAAAGATGAACTTGGAGCAGGAGAGGCCTTTTGTCTGCAGTGCCCCAGGCTGCTCACAGGTGAGTGGAGTCAGCAGTGATATTAATTGAGTCCTCAGCACTAGCTCTGGCTTGCATAATGCCTCCTGATAAATTAGCACGTCTAATAATCATATAGGTTTTTTTTTTTAAAGTCTTTCCCACCCCTCAATTCCGTCTTTGTTCCACATGATGTTACTATAATATATTTAAGGCAGACACAACAGCCATTTAAGAGTGAGTTGGTAAAATGCTTCTTAAGCTTCTTCTGGTCTTTCCCTTGCTCTTAATCCTAAAGCTTCAAGCCAGTTGTTGCAAATTCCTTAATGCCTAGTATGGAGGGCACACTAAACAAGATGTATTTTTCTTTTTTCTGCTCATGTGTAGGATCCAATATATTATGTTTCTCACTATTTTGATACCATTGTTGATACTGAAACTCTCCTGATGTTTTTAAATAGTTAAATAGAGCACTACCTTGTTAAAAAGAAATAATATATATATATATTTGAAAGAGATCTCTAGTAAATACTCTCCACTGGAAATGCAGCCTATAGGTGAATTCTGCCCCAGGACATGCATGTGGGATTCCTGTTGACTGGCAACCTGCCATATGCTTCTGAGGATATAATCTGACCTGTAATGTGAGATGTTTTATTTAAAAACAAAACAAAACGAAAAACCAACAACCTAGAGGGACAAGGATTTAACCTGCTGAGATGGTTATTGGTCTTAACATGTTTCTTCTGCAGAACCAATACCATCATCTCTTCAGTACCCAGGGAAGTTCCCTGCGTGGCACTTCCCATCCTAACTGGTTTAGCAAAGAGCTTACAAGGAAAACTTTGAGGCAAGGACATATTTTGTACTTTTGCCACAGGCTTCCCCTGCATGCGTCTGTTTAAAGTGATTTAGCTTACCCATTTCTCAGATTCTTCCTCTCTTAATGAGGGTAATATTTCCCTCTACGTTGAAGGTTTTCAGCTGGCTCGTTTTTACAGTTCCATAGGTTCTTGTGGTGGAACAGTGGGCTAACAAAGTATTGTGAGAGCATCACCAGAGTGTAGGTGTTTCTATCAGCAGCTGAACTGAGAGAAGCGAGAATTCTGAGATGCTTTTAATGAAGGCTGAGCAGCTTTGCTGTTTGTCTAGGTGGGAGCCTTTCTATAGATGCTGGAATGCATCTTTCTGATTGTCCTTCTGACCAAGGATTTGTGCCTTCAGCCCTCCACGGGCAGAGTTAAGTTCTCACTGGACTATTCTGTCACAGAGATAGTATAAAAATATCTGAGTCTTATGGTCAAAGTTGAACTTTTTATTGAATTCCAGAATTTCCACTCAAATCAGTGGACTTGTGTTTTCAGTAAGTGGAGGGGAGCTAATCCCAAAAACTCCTTTAGCAGCTCAGAGATGTTATTTTGCTACTGCGATTTGGGAAGACTGTAAGAGTAGGTGTGACTACATCATAAAAAGCATTTAATTTCCCATTCCAAGGCATGATCTCTGATTGCTGCAAAAGAGGAATTGACAGGAGTATGTGCTGTGGCACTGCTGTCCAGTCAAGATGCCCAATGGCTTTTCTACCAGTGAGTGTGGATGTGAGTCTGAGGATGTTGATGTTCTGCATAAGAAAGTATCTATCTATCTATCTATAAAAGATCAGAAGAAGCTGGTCTGGAGGAATAGCTTCTCCTCATTCACACAAAGCCCTTTTTAAGCTTGGCTGCTTTCTCTCTGGAGACAAAGCATGGTGTTCCATGAAGGAAAATACTTTTTTTTATTTTTTTTGTCTCACAATTTCATTGATCAAAGTCTTCCACAAATTCCGTTTGTTCTTAACATGGATTTCTAGTGCTGCATTTCTTCCAGATGAGTAAGCAATGTACCAGGATTTCACAGTGAGGAAAAGGTCTTGGGGATTTTTATTTTTCCAGGGAATTCATTCCCATTACTGACGTTGCTTTGTCTATGAGTTTAGGGTGTTGAAGGTGTATTCTACTGAACCTATTTATACCATAGCCACAAGCAAAGTCACTTAGCCAAGAATATATGCGGTATCGAAAGACTTCAGTCACTTTAACTCTGTCATAGCCAGTTTTTGACAGTCCCTATGTACCTGTCACTTTAAAAAGCCGCTTTAATATATATAATCTAGCTTAGAAATATATATATGTCATATATACATGGTGAAACACCTCTTGGTCTTCACTAGTCCTGAAGTAACCCCGTTAAATCTACTGTAGAGAAATTCTGAAAATGCACTTAGTGAAGGAAACTTAACTGAATGTTAACTTAGCAAACTATGTGTTCAAGCGTTCCAACATCTTTTCAAGCTTTCTCTCCTTTGTCTTGATCCAAATAAGGTGTTTGTTGTAAAATTCTTCTATCAGGACTTATTACATACCTATTGCATACAAAGCAGAGCACGTCTTCTCTGCCTAGTGAAGGGAAGGAAGATAATTTAGTGTTGTAAAGGATCACCAGTAAGGTGAGGTACTGAGCACCACTGTACTGACAGTTTGATGTCAGTGCATGGTTTTTCCACAAATAAAGAAACCTTTTGCCCGAATACGTCTAGGTAGGGTAAAGCTGACTTTTGTGAGTGTTTTTATGGCTGTTCAGGAGATAGTGCAGAAAGACACAAAAGCAGAAAAATCCAGTGAAGTGATTTAAGATACGCTCATTACTTTGCATTTGCCGTGGGCTAAGAGAATACACAATAGCAGTTATCACAGTTCCTCAGACACGTAGTGACTTGTGAAGCTGTGGTAGTGGAGAGTGTGTCCGAGACCCTTAGAACCCCAAACTTGGTCTTGCAACCTTTTCAAGCAAATGCAAGGCCCCTTGCTGTTGGTAACCCCAGTGAGCACTGCATGAAATGAATTTCTAAGGAGAGTACTGATATTTGTTACTTATACTCTCTTGCATTTACAAATAGTCTATGGCTGTTCTTGTGCCATTTGGACACACTCCTGGTAGAATAAATTTCTTTCACTTTCTCTTTTTTAAAATTCTGTCTAATGCCAAAAGTTTATTAGAGAATTAAATTCTTTTTTTTTTTCTTCCTCTCTCTGTGTTTGCCTGACAGCGTTTTCCAACAGAGGATCATCTGATGATTCACAGGCACAAACATGAAATGACTTTGAAGTTTCCTTCAATAAAAACAGATAATATGTTATCAGGTAAGAATACATGAATTTAAGAGTCGAGATAACTATTCAGATGATGTTGAAAGTATAACTTCTACTGGAGAGCTAGTGGCAAAATACCTCTGAGATTTTTTATTTTTTTTTAAAAAAAAAGCTTCAATGAAATAACAAGTAGAGGTGAAATAAGCTAGAATGTGTATATTTGGACAAAAAGATGGCTGCCATTCTCATGCCATCACACAGGTATGGCAAGAGATGGAAGGAAATTGTTGAACCTCAGCCATACTGGCAGCTCTGTCAATGACTCCCTTGTCAACATGCCAATGAAATATGGGCACTTAAGTGCATGTCACCTGGGAGCCAGCAGTGAGTGTGTTAATGAAGTGCATTTGTGCTGTTCCTGTAAGAGTCACTATTTTAAGTTTGACAGGCTCACTTCAGCAGCTGTAACAGGCCACATCATGTGAATCACCTTTATAAAGGCCTGCCCACTGTAAATAGCTGTAAATCCTTCAGCTGAAGAAAGGTAAATCAGGGGTAATATCCAGTAATGTTTATCCCTAGAATTAAGCCTCTCAGCACTTCCCCCCATCACACACAGAGGTTATTTGGTTCAGAACTATCCTTAAGTACAATTACAGCCATTAGTTTCTTAAGTGGTTTTCTTATATTCTTGTCTGAGTAAGAAGACATTGGTTGCTTGCTGGCATTCAACAACTGCCAGGTAAAGTCAAGCTGACTTTAGTCTTACTGTTTCTCTCCTCACCTATTCACTTTCCTATTGTGTATTCCTTGGGCTATCATAACAGATTCTTAAGAATAATATCATTAGGATTTGTCAGCCTTTGAAGTAGTTGTAGAGAAAGACTGTAATGGGCATAGTGTGGATGTTAAACCTTTTATTTAATTTTTTTCATGTATTTCCTGTTTGAAATAGGCTTTTTCAAGGTAAATTGTCCTTATCACAATCTAGGAATGTCTACTCAGCAAAAATTCCTCCATCTATTGCCATTTTAAGTACCCCTGTATCCTTGTTGAGAGGCTCTCCATCACTGATGGATTAAACGCTTAATATTTTTAAGAAAATCATAGTTCACTTGCAATGGCTTGCAAATATTTGATTTGGATTTTGGTTTGCTGGTATTTTGCAATGGGGACTTCAGGCACCTGTGAGAAATCGGAGGTCTAATCCCAAATAGATTTTATTTTTTTCCTCTTCTATTCGTGCAGATGCCTTAGTGGCCTAAGATTAGAAAGAACCAGTACACAGCACACAGAAGAGTAGAGCTTTTGCAGTGTGTGCATGCCAGTTGTGCCCACAGAATCTTGTGTTTGCAAGCACAAATGAGAAAGTGCTGCTCTTGCACTAGACAGTGTCCTCTGGCATTGAAACTGCTTGAAGACATCTGTACTGTGAGCATGTTCCCTCTGTGAAAGTGCACAGTTTTGTTAGAACATTGTGTGGCAACAGTTTGCTCAAGGGTAGTTTCTAAGGAATATATTTGATCCCTTGAGTAGAGTTAACTCCATTTATGTTCAGTAACTTCTATGATCCTGCTCCTTCCAATGAACTGTTTTCCAAGGCAAAATGCGTGAATTGGTTTCCACCACTGCTACCAATAGCGAGGCCCCTTGCCATGCAGACATCCAACTAAGTATGTAGATGTGCAGAATTTTGTGACCATTATAGCTATAGTTCGTTTCTGAGAGATGTGCTGTTTGAGCTTTGTGTATGAATATCCTCTGTGATACTGAGAGTGAAAAGCTGAATGTGTTCTCAAAGACTATGGCAGATACGTCAGCAACTTGATACTTTAGTGTATGGTTTTTATTTTTGTGTTCTTTCGGTGGATTTGTTTGTCATTATGCAGTCATTGGTATCGAAGCATTGCAGACCTCCTCTCTCCAGAGAGACGTTGAAAAATGTTTGTTTCGTTACCCACCTAAACCCTGGGGAAATCTACATACCTTAAAGTTTAAGATGTTTTATTCTTAGATTTCATAATGAAAAATTAATGATATATGGGAAAAAAAAAAAAAGAGGCATTTCTCTTAGACATTTGTCTTCATCTCCTGTTTTTTTTTTCTTTCAGTTTTGCTCATTATATTTTATTACTTTTTTTTCTTTAAATTTTGTGTCATCAGTATTTTCAAAGGACTGCAGCAGCAATTGTCGTATAATAAGCAAAGTGTGATGTTACTAACTGATGCCATTTTTCTGTTTTTTTTTTTTTATTTTTATTTCTTCTTTTTTTTAAGCTGCCTAGAAGTGAGTCTCTTCTTTTTTCTCCCCTCCCCACCTCCCCCAACTATGTTGTGTACTATCATTTAATGTGTTACTTTGTGTTAGACTCCATTCATTGTTTCAGAAAGAATGTGAAAAAACTTATAAGTAATTACTGCATACAAAATAACGGGCTTTATGCTTTCAGGTAGCCATTACATTATCTTCTGTGCTTCAAGACATAGTTAATCACCCATTCTGACAGTTAATCTAATATCAATAATACTTACTATGCACTAAACAGACCTTCTAAGAACTATTATTGGCAATAGACACTTAAATTGAGGGGTTCTTGATCTTGAACCATTACAGCATCTTGGAAAACAAACCAAAGATAGTTCAGGAAGTAGGAACATGTTTCTAGTGTGAAATCTGCTGAGATCTGGAATATCAATTTGGAAGTGAGAGTTAAAATTACATGCTATATATAAGGGTTGATATTGTTATGTAGGTGGAGTCAGTGTTTAAAAAAAAGGTTCCATGACCTGGTTGAAACTATTGGTACTATTCTGACTCATTTGGTATATATAGCAAAGAGTTCATTTTATCAGCTAGCTCCGCTACATTTACTTCCATTTTTGTGATGCTGACTGAAGGACAAATTTTATAGTATCTGGCAATTTTTGAACTAACTCAAGAACTTCAGGTATATTCACAGGATCATACAGAATCACAGAATTACAGAGGTTGGAAGGGACCTCAAGAGATCATTGAGTCCAATTCTGCTGCTAAAGCAGGTACCCTACAATAGGTTGCACTGGTGGGTGTCCAGCTGGGTCTTGGAATATCTCCATAGAGGAAGATTCCACAACCTCTTTGGGCATCCTATTCCAGTGTTCTGTCACCCTTACCATAATTAAACAGGTTTATGTTCTCTGATGGTGTAAATGGTTAGAATGTCCTTAAGTGACATTTCATTAACGTCAAGTGATTCTTCTGTTGGACTATTTGACACTCATTTATAAAGACAGGAAAAAAACAACAGTACTGTTATTTGTTCCTTTATGTGTGAATTTTATTTTTTTAAAACCTTGCTGTAGTGAGAGTCATGGACAGTTTCCACTTCCAGCTTTATTAGCCAAACGAGAGCTGTTCAAGTTAACAGGGAATATCTTGTGTAACTTCTGTAAATTAGTCATCCCTGTAGGAAACTTTGTAGTTAGGTTGACTGAAATAGATGTCATCTCTTTGCTGTTGTGCTAACTGCATGTTACATTGCTTTGAAACTCTTTAGTTTGTTGTGCATATCAAAGCTTTTCTGTTTTTGAAATAGTAATGCCTGGTGACGGATTGTTCCCTCCAGGTAAGTTATGAAAACTGTGTGCGACTGACCATTGGGAGGGAGGGACACTGAGATTCCCTGCATATCAAATTTTGAAGAGTCTGAAACCTGACCATCTTTGTGGGGGAAAAAGTCTTTCCAAAAGTGCTGCTACCAGATAAAGGAGAGAGTAGGATTATCTGTATGGAAATTGTTTTATTTCTGATTCTACTTACTGAAATTGTGTCCTCTGAGTTTTTGGTGGTAAAGCCCAAAGTAGAAACAGAAACAGTCTCTAGACAAAAAAGAATATCTGCTAAAGGCAGTGCAAATGTATTACTTCTCCAGGCAATGCCCATGTCAGTGAGGTAATTTATGTCACCCTTGATCAACTCATTTTCTTTCTCATTGTGATTTACATAGGGAGGTTTATCTAAACATGAATTTAGTAGAGTGCAAAATGATTGGATATATGGAGACACAGTTCCATTTGATTTCTTGTTCACTTCTCTGTCCCTCACTTTACTGAACAATGAAATGTCAGCTGCACTTTTTTCTTCTAAAACTCAGGTGAGCAAACCCTGAGAAGAGATTGAAGATATACTGTACCTGTTATGTACACCCTCACAGAGAGCCCAGTCAGAACTTTAAATAGTTAATCTGTTAGCAGTAAAGCTCGTGGGGAGCCCTCTACTGTGAGGGTAGTTTGGCCAGGTGCACGTGGGTGCACTTTTTCCTCTTCTACTCTTGTCACATACTTGAAGTCTCATGACCTTGAGCTTTTTAGTACACTTGGGTGGTAGCCTGCTGCGTCAATGAAGAAACTTTCTTGAATTTCTCAGGACATTAGTCTTTCCTTGTCACCGCTTGATGGGCAGCCCTTCAAATTTCATTGCTAGTCCTGTTACTCAGACTTTGTTATCATTGTGTGAAAGTATAACATGGGTAAGTATATAACTTCAACAAAGCCCACAGCTGAACAAGCCAAATGGCTGTTATTACTGCACATCAGACTAAACATTGTTTTTTTCAAGATGAAGAATCAAGTTACACTTCGAAGCTGTGCTGTTAGATTGCTTTTATTGAGGATGAATAATGTTTGCAGTAGTTTAATGTTCAATACAAACTCTAAACTTATGAAAGTTTTTCTTTTTCATTTTTTTTTCCTTTTTCTTTCATCTTATCTTTCAAATCAAAGCTTGTTTCACATAGCTTTCCATTTGGTTCTTCAGTCCTTTTCTTAATGGGTATAATGTTTTAAAGTTTTCATTCATGCTTTGAGGGGTGGAATTCTGGGGTGGAATAGAGTTTTACAAAATGGTGATGTACTCATTTATTTAAATGAACGGTATGCAGTAAACTAGCATTGCATTTCCTGGTATTACACTTAGAAAGGCTGATATTTTGAACATAATATATTGAGACTGAGTGTTCTTTCTGAGGCTATTATTTTGGTAATCAAAATGAAAACAAACAAATCAACCAACACACACACACACCAACACACACAAAATAAAAAAAAAAATAAAAACCTCAACCATACAATCACAGTGAATACCTAAAGGACTCTTTATTCACTGAAGATAAATTTCCTGTTGCCATACCGTGTATATTTTCAGTGTGTTCAGAGAGCAAAGATGCATCACACCAAACACTGAAGACATATTTTTCAAAATGTTCAGCAGCCCAAATATATTCTGTGTGACAAGTGGAAGATGAAATCTGATTGCTGACCTTTCTGCTTTAAGAAGGAATAGACTGGCCTGGGATCTGCATAGATTAGGCCTTTTGGTTTTGTTTTGATATTTTTGTTGTCTACTTATAGTTTCTTGGGTTTATTTAAACTTTGTTTCTTGCAGCTTTTCTGACTATGACTGTTGTTAGAGAGGCTGAATGTTCATCTGAGCAATAGGCTGAACAAAATATTTATTGCCCAGTTTGAAGCTTGATGGGCTAGGTGTTCAAGCTAGTGGTAGAGACTAGATAGAATTAACTTGCTAAATAACGATCTGATGTACGTGTAGGTAGGTGAGATGCCTGAAGGCCAAAGAAATGATTGCTGGTGGCAGCTTGGGATGGAAAGACTTTTGTTTGGACAGTGGGATGGGATTGGGATGGCTGGTCAATAACAGCTAGTTATCTAGGGTTAACCCTGACTGTGCCAAATCTCAGGATGCTCAGTTAAAAAGTGCAGCCTGGGCCATTGAAAGTCAGGGCTGTGTGGATAACATTGTGCATGCAGTACAGCTTTGTACAGTAATATGTGTCCTCAGCAGGAATGCTGAGAGTGGTGCTAGCTCTGTCTGAGTTTTGGTCCAGATGGGTCTGGCAAATCCACTTGCTGAAGTACAACAAATCAGAGCCCTGTTCTCAGGGAGCCTCCAATAGTTGTGGGCGCTAGTGATAGCAACAAAAGGTTTGTTTGTACCAAACAGGGAACAGTGAGGTCAGGCATAAGCTGTTGGAACTATTAATGCATTTTTAAGTGCTGAGAATTAGGAATATTTTATTAATTTTAGGAGACCTGCATGTGTAACTTATGCTAGGGTCTCCTTTGTGATATTGCTCCCAATTAAAACACAAGGGTACACCTAATTTATGCTTAAGGATAATTGTGGTGTTGAGTAAACCCTTTTACAAATTTCCCCACCTTCTGAGGTTAATGAATAATAGATAATAAAGCAGTTATTTGAGAAGACTGGGTGTAGCCCACTGCAGGTAACAAAACAGGGAAGATCATCTTTGCTTGTGATGCAGAAGATGCACTCTTTGTACACACAGAAGTAAGCAATATGAAGCCTTTGTATGTTTCCTCTGGTCAGTTTGTTTTCACTGTTAAAATGGATGTATTTAATAGAGAACTTTTTTTCTTTCTGTCTTACATTCATGGAATAGATGCTGAACAGATCAGAAACAATTATACTGGCTTCTGTTACACATGCCTTTATAATAAACTTGTTACCCATTAAGTTGCCACTGACCTGATGTAATATGTTGTAGTAATTTCTGATTTCTTGAACGGCTGTACATTTCGATGAGAAATAACAAGACCTTTTCTATGTTAAGATAGGTGCCTTGCACCTCCTTCCCCTTCCTTACACACACACAAAAAATTATGTATATGTGTATCTGGGTTCAAGCAACTACAGAGGAACTTAGGATTTTTGGTTTTGGTGGATGTGGTGCTATCAGCTTATTTATTATGAAACCCTGGTTTCTCATCTCAATCTTGAAAATGATACCTTACTTATTTGATATGAATATGCTGCTTCTAAAAATAAGATGTTTCGGGTATTTGTGTCACATTCAAATACATTCATACCCCTTATGCCAGTCTTGGCAAAGATTATCTTTGTATTTCTCTCCAAAGTAATCATGGTTGTTTTATTTTGCTAAGTAATGCTTGATCTATCTCTCCTTCTTTTCAATACACTTCACTTCCACTTCAAATTCCAGTCCATAGTCCGGAGACATTCCTGGTGAAAATCTACTGAGATCAGTAAGGCTATCCCCAGAGAACAGTTTGGCACTCTTTGTTTAGGGTATGGACCTGTAAAGTGCCAAGTACCCTCAGGCCCTATCATGTCAGCACCTCATTGACTTGGCTCCTTATGCTGAGTTCTTGTGAGATTCTTGGAAAGTCTTGTGCTTCTGCCTGGTAATACAGTAATCAAAAAACTGTGAAAACTAATAGATAAATATATGTGCATTCCCAAACACTTGAGTTTTGTTTCCTTTACGCTCACAAGTATAATACTCAAGCCAAAAGAAATAAACCAGAATTTTAACATTAAGGAGTTGCCTTTTGTGTTACCTCAGTATCTTCCATCAAAAATATAAATGCAAACCAGTGTGTTAGCCCTTGCAGTACTTAAGAAAGTCAAGCCTGTAGAATCATGCCTTCTGCAGGTGGAAATCAGCTTCACTGTGGTTTTATAAGGGAGAAGATGGATCCCTCTCCCTTAGTTTCCAAGTGGAAACCGCATTTCCTCTCGAATGTGTTCCTTTTTTGCTGTCTTTGTTTAGGGTTTGCTGAGTGTTACTATCCTGATCGTGTGATGTTTAATGTGTCTGGTAACTGTTCCTTGTAGTGGTGAAATACTGGAACTTGATTGAGCTTAGCTAGGTGCAAGAAACTTAATTTTTCTTCCAGAGCTCACTGAAGTGGGAAGTTTTCTTCTGAGGTAAGAACTGGCGTGGTATAGACAACTGGGATTAGTATGACACAGTTTTCATTCTTTCATGAATGAGTTTCAGACAGTAGGGTAGTTGTCTATGACTATGCAGAAGTTGATTATTGAAGGCAGCACTGTCTTTCCATAAAATTAGGTACTACAAAACAGTTTGAGCTGGAACAAGGAACTGAGAATAAGAAACTAACATGCAAGGGAAGGTTTAGTTAGTAAGTTTTTGTTAGTGTGGTTCTATACTGTAATTCTGGGAAGCATGATGGTGCTGATGTGCAGTAGCGAAGAACTTACCTCAGAGCGAATGGTGTTGCTTCACAGCTGGTCTTTGGAGAGTTGATGGCTCCCAAGTTTGGGCTTGATCTTTCACTTCCTGGACAAGGACCAGCCTGTCATTGTTCAAGCAGTGCTCTACAGGGCACTTTAGCTCATGTGACCGGCAGGTTTTTGAAAAGAAGGGTGAAAACCTTGTACCTGCTCGAGTTCTCACAGTCTGTGAGCTTAAAAATCCTTCCCTGGAGTTTTTGAGAGGGTAAAAAACAAACAAACAAAAAAAAACCACCAACAACAAAAAACCCTAGAGATGTAGAAAACCGTTAAAAATCTTTTTAGTCCAGATCTCATAGATATTTATTATCAACACCTTTTAGGTATAAAACAGATATGGATGTTTCTTTGTGGTCACAGCTTATTTTTCCATGATTTTCTTTCATTTCTTTGAAAATTACAGTAGAAGCAGAACTTCATACCGTGGCTAACACCCCATGTGTTTCAGAGTACGTGCTCACTGGAGGTGTTTTTTCAAGCACTGAAGACATGAATTAGTGCATGTTTGCCTCAGTTACCTGCATGCTGAAGTGTAAACGTGCATTATAATGCGGTCTGTGTGCTGTTTTGCACGCACCTTTTATTGGAGGTTTATGCATAGTTATAATATCCATTTCCACATGTTAAGGGTATACATTTGTGTTACATGCTCTGTGAAAATCTGGCCTGTTTTCTTTCTGGTTGAACGATGACTGCTGCCTGTTTTCAGACAGTGCTGGCAAGCATTGTCTGTCTGCAGTGCACAGTGTCAGACTTCAGTGCTATGTGGTTTGTTTTTAATGATGGTGTGGTAGGAGTGGGGCAGCCTGCAAAGGTTAGCTAGAACCTCTTTTTTTTTTTTTTTTTTTCTGTCAGACTATCTCCCTTTACTTCAAATAGTAAATATCAGTGATCATTTCTTTTCCTATTCTCAGATCAGACTCCTACACCAACACGCTTTCTGAAGAACTGTGAGGAAGTGGGCCTCTTCAATGACATCGACTGCTCCTTAGAGCACGAATTTAGGAAGGCACAAGAAGAAGAAAACAACAAAAGGGTGAGTGTCAGCAGGCAGAACCTTTCCTCCCCTCAGAGTCAGGGTGAAAGCAGACCGAGCTCTGTTACCAGCTGGTAACCTTTGGGTTAGAAACTAGGTGGCACTCTAAGTTGTGACATGCTTTTCAAACGGTCCTAACAGTTGACAAAAGAAACCCCAAACCAACAAAAAAAAAAGAAACCAAAAACGCCAGCATTAAGTTTCTAAAAGTGTGTAATGTGTTTGCCAGCATTTGATTCCAAGTCTTTGCTTTTAAGTAAACTATAATAGAAACCACACACCTCTTGAGGGAGAGGCTTGGGAAAATTATATCATCTTTTGAAGTGAGGATTGCAGACTTGCTGAAATACATTACAGGGAAGTGCAGATTATGAGGAGAGATTTAGTTTAAAAAGCAGTGTTGCTCTTTCCTCTGCAACACAGTGGATCCCTGGATTTAGCTGTCATTGTTGCCAGCTTTGTTGTGTGTATTTATCATAAAGTATTCATGCTGGGCTTAAGGGGTGGAAATTTAACTTGGTAGATAGTGTATCAATTTCCAAGTAGTCATTCTATTACTTTTAGTGTATATAAGTTGATATTGAGTCACATAGGCCACTTTTTAGGAGGTTATCCAACTACACGTTTCCTATATAGGTGTTGCTCCTTGTAGCTGCTGTATTGCATCACTTGCTTTGCAGTCCAATTCAAAATTCATACATGTGAGACGTGTGCCTGAGTTGATGCTGGGGCTTGTGAAATCTGGAGGTAGCAGCATGTAGAGATCTTTGAAGTGCTTTGCTGTCTGCAAAGTGAAGGCATTAAAGGGCATTTTTGGAAGAAGAGGGAAAACTGGTTGCTGAGATAAAGAAAGGTCGAGAGGATATAGAAAGAATATGGGAAGGGAATTTAGTAATAGTTCATTTGTGGCTTATAATGAGGGAGACTGGGGAAGATACAGGAGAAGAGGGGAGAGACTGTGACATAGTAAGATGAGCAAGGAAAAAGTCCAAATGTGAGAGTCAAAGTTGTGGTCAAAGGCTGGGAAAATATCCCAGGCTGACCACTGACCGGTACAGCTTTATTCACATGCTGAATGTGAATAAACAGTAATGTAAAAAAAAAAAACAACAAAAAAAAAGTATCTCATTCTACATTTTAATTGTTTCTTGTGCACTTCAGAAGAGATAACTGGCCAACATCAAGGAAAATCTATATGTTCCTACCTCTCTGCAAATTATTAGTAGTGAAGAGGATTCCTAGGTGGTTCTTTCTTTATGGTACTTGTTTTGGGGAATTGGAAATATGCAGAAATCTACTGATGTGGACTTCTGTACAACTAGCCATAAATTATGAGGTTTGGTGTTGTGGAGTCCATTTCAGCTCACAGAAAGTAGTTGGTAACGTGATAAAGCCTACAGAAGTATATCAGGTTACCTGATGATACTAGGTGTCTATTGGCCTCTGGATGTCCTATTGTGCACTTCTCCTACCAATCTCTGCAGCTGCCATTGGTGATCTTAAGGGTACAAATGGGTGATGGGAGGAGGGAGAAATAATTTAAATAAAAAATTAAAGAAAGGGTAAATTCATACTGGCTAGATAACCTGCAATATTCATTCTGTGTTTCCAATTAGTCTGCTGTATGTTCATTCTTACATTACCAACGGACAGATAGGAATTCGAAGCAGGCCCCAGCAGGGCTTTGTGCAAATGCAAGCGACAAAGGTCTCAAAAGAAAAGGGGCTCCTCTGTAACTAATGCTAACAGAATGCTTAAGTCTAGCAAAAATATTTTTGGTTAATTGCTTTGCACTCTGAAATAAAGTTTTGTTTATTTTAGTATATCACTGTGGCTTAGCACACAGCATGACACTGAAATCTTGTAAGAGAAAAATCACTTATCTTTTCTTTCCTTGGGAGTCATCATTTGAAAACTCAAAGAATACAGTCCAGTTAGTCCCTTTCTCCTTACCCTCCCCCTCCCCCCCCCCTTATTATTATTTCTTTTATTCAAGGAAGTGAGAGCACATGGGTAATCCATGAGAATTTGTTGTGATTAAGCTGGTTATGTGGGCTGGTGACAATCCAAATTAGCTGTGAAACGTGGAGCACATGCTTCTAGGTGTGTACCTGTAGTTGAAATACGAAGTCACAGCTTGAAGCAGTGATTGAGCAGCTGGTGAGAAAGCAGGGCCAACCCAGGGAAGCTCAGGTGCAAGCAATGCACCTGAGTGACTGAAAGGGCTGAAACCAGGATCCATCCCTTCCCAGACCTCATTTAAGGGTTTGCAGTGGAAGTGAAGGTATCTCACTTGAGATCTTTTTGAACCTGAGGCTTTCTAGAGGTAAGTAGCTTCTTTCTTTTATTTCTGTGCTCACAGCTGTTGCATTTGTGAAGATCTTTGCCTGCTGAAGTCTGGAACCTTGCTGCTCTGCTGTCATTTTTGCACTTTCCATTGCATTATAATATCCTTCTGGGAAAGGTGGTACTGAGGGGAGAGCACATTCGTTAATATCGCAGTTGTTTGATCTGGAGCAAGTCTCTGTCCCACTGTGTAAAGTGGGAGTAGTGTATCTTTCTGTCTCTCACACTTGGTGTGCCTTACCTACAAAGATTGTTCACCTATCAGGGACAATTTTTTAAAATACACTTGGATTACTCATCTGTTTAGGGACTGAGTGGACTTAAGTAACAGTAATGATGGTGATCCCCTGGAACTGAACTGAAATGAGAAAGGAGTTTTTTACAAGGGTCTGCAGTAATGGGGTAAGGGTTTTAAACTATAAGTGGGGAGACTTAGATGAGAACTTAGAAGGCAATTCTTTTTGGTGAAGCACTGGCACAGGCTGCACAGAGAAGCTGTGGTTGCCCCATTCCTGGAAGTGTTCAAGGCTAGTTTGGAAGGGGCTCTGGATCTAGGGAAAGGTGGCCCTGCCTATGGCAAGTAGGTGGAATTAGGTGGTCTTTATATGTCCCTCTAGCCTTAATCGTTCTGTGAAATGAGGTTGTCAGTTTGTTTTGTCACTTTGATTACACATACCATTAAATATTAGCACCAACTCTCTTCCAAGGAAGATCCAATTCTTGAAGGTAAAGAATGCTGTAGATAAGAAATAAACTAACTGGTAATCATATGGGAGAGGCTTTTTGTATCATCTTAATGGCACTCTTCCTGACACAAACGTTGTCAGATTCACTACCAAAGTTAACATAGGTAAAGGTATACATCTTCACTTCCAGAAGAATAAATACTACAGCTCTCAGGAGCCTGAGGCTCTCAGCTTTGGCAGATCTACTCTAGACTAAATTTGCAACCCAAGTAAACAAGGCAGAATACGCTGGCAGCTTTTCCTGCTAGCTGCATGTTTTAGGTTTATACTGCTCTGAGCATTAAGTATCTAAGGAACATGTAATGGGTTATACCTGCAAATATGACCTTTTCTGCTACTGGATTGGCCTTCCTGTCACATCATACTTTAAATGTTAAGCTTGGGTCTGAGGGGATTGTCAAGGATGGGAGGAGTCAGGATTAATTTCTGAACAACTAATTGGGCCTACTTCATTAAAATGCTTCATGCCTCACCTCCCTGCATAGAACAAGAAA
Organism: Odontophorus gujanensis; assembly: GCA_013399175.1. Classification (NCBI taxonomy): domain Eukaryota; kingdom Metazoa; phylum Chordata; class Aves; order Galliformes; family Odontophoridae; genus Odontophorus; species Odontophorus gujanensis. Next base: position 589,857 of record VXAB01006289.1, read on the forward strand.
GAAACGCTCAGTGTAACATGTAGAATACCACATAAAGTAACCTTTAGAAATAGTGAGTTGAATATTTTCAACATGAATGCGCTTTTGTTCTAATTCATGCTAGAATTTGCATGTATTGCTTGTGAAGGCTTCTCCTGCCATTTTGAAATCTTCTAATCAGTAATCAATGTACCAAGGTTAGATGTAAACAGCTACTCACATCTAGAGCCTTATTATAATGTGGGAAGTTCACTGCCAGTTCAGAATGCTTATAGCCAGCAAATTCTCTGCTTGGCTTGATGTTCCTGTTCTAGGCATGCTGTTCCACCTTGCTGCTAGAAAAGTATCAGCAAAGTGAAGTAGTACAGTGGAGAAATAAATTATGATGGTTGAATATGTCCGTGTGATAAAAGTGGAGCACAGAGCCATGTTTGAAGAACTTTTTTTTCTTTTTTTTTTCTTTTTGGTTCATTTTTCTAGTATTGCAGTATAGGGTATCTGCAAGTTGAATTCCTTTTAAGCGTGATTGTGAGGGAGGTAGTGTCAATGCTGTAGCATGCTGATGATGAATGGTACAACTTCTGAGCATGTGCTCGGCCTCTGTAGCAATCCCATTAGCTCCCGTCTTCCCTTGTGAATATGCTAAAACCCCACTGGACTGGTTGACATGAAAGAAGAGTATTGTGCTGGTTCACATTTCAGAGACAAGTGCTCAGAAATAGCTGGATTTCACTCATAAAATAATACAAATAAACATATGAACCTTCTCCCATATAACTTTTAAGATCTCACTGACTGACATGTGCAGCATAAGAAAGCAAAGGCCTGTGTTTAAGTCCTTCTTTGTTTTTTGTACTTTTTTTATAATTATGCAATCATAAACACACGTACATACGTTTGTCTAAACATATAAGAAGAATCATACTTTTTTGCAAGTCAAAGTTCCTTCTGGCTACTAATTCTTCTTTGAGTATATTATGTGGTGGGTATATTATAGCAGAAGGGAAATAAGACTGAGTATGATTTATGGTAATGTAGTGCTTAAATGCCAGGATACCATTGTTGTAGAAATTGTTATAGCTTCAACCTGTTGCTTTGTCAATCAGTTAAGCCATTGTCAAGCTGATAATTCAAAATTCTTAAATCTGTAGTCCAAAATATTACCTCAGACTCAGTCTGAAATATTGTATTTCCCAAACTTTGAATATAACAACTGTATGTGTGTAGAAGTGAGTATCTTCACTTCATAGCATTTCTTCTGCATTGTGCACTCAGATACCATAAAGATACGCTATCACCCTGTATCAGGAACTTTCCAATGGGTTGAGGTTTTCTTGTGTGCTAATTCTACCATGTTAAAAAGACTAATTGATCTGCTTTTGGATTCACTGCTGGTTTATAGTCACCTTTCCTTTATTTCACTTTTGCAACATTCCTATGCAGAAGAGGGATGCTTTTTTTCTACTAAGGAAAAGGAGATTGCAGATGTTGTTTTCTGGAGCTCTTTCACAGTGGTACACCAGGCTTCTGAAGGAATTGCAGGCATTGAGCAATATTTCCAAGGTAGTTGGATCCCTTTCTCTGTTCCGTGAAGCAAGCAGCTTTCTGTGTCTTTTGGTTCCTAAATATCTTTAGCATTGTAACCCAAAAAGATTGATAGGGATCTTCAAAGGCATTTTGGTGTCTTGCTCTCACTGAAATAAAGCAGGAGCAAATCACTGAGCTACCATAAAGAATCTGGACTCAAGTGATGTGCTAAAAATTGCAGAGGAAGTCTGTGGCAGAGCCTCGGATTGATTCCATATCTCCTCAGTCTCAGCACAGGGCATCGCACAAACCATGTGTGTTAAAGATTTATCAGCTGTTGTTCAGTGTTGCTAAAGACAGGAAGAATGCTCCTCTCTCCAGATGGGTAGACTTGCTATACTTCAACTGCTTTTCTTACCCTGTGGAACTTTGATGGTAGACATGCGGCAATATATTTTATACAGGAATTCTGCAGTTGGCACTTAGGTCCACTGACTTTGAGAGTCATGTTCTGAGCATATATCTGTAGTCGAGACACTTATTCCAGACACTTTGCTAGCATGCTGACCCGTTACAAAACCGTGCAGAGTTTCACTGACAACAGAGTTCATAACATGACCTTGCAAAAATATTTGGAGGAGTGGTCTTTAACTTAGCTTGTTGCTGTCAGTACGTTTTATCTTCTGGCAGGCAGGTCTGTCTTATCTTCTTCTGTTGCAATGGACTGCATTTGAACGGATTTTTGTATTTGGATCCTCATACTCTGAGGGAAGACCTGAATGTTTTTCCAGCCTATATCATGCAGAAAGGCAATATTTGAGGGCATACGTTTTTGATTGAGCTAAATCTCCCTAGCCGTAATCCTTCCATGTTCTTCTGAATTCCAGCTGATGAATCATCCTGCAGAGCTCTATCAGGACAGTCCACTTTCCTTCTGCTTTGTATTGTCTCTGTCCCAGAGAAGTTGAGTCACTCTCCTGTAACGTTTGGGTTTTAGTTGTGTTTTGTATATTTTGGCTGTCCCCAAAAAAGGAAGACTGCCTGATTTCATTCCGATATTTTCTTCAGAAAAACATTGCACAGTTGTTGTGCATTTTGCCTTGGTCTTCCTATGAATGTTTTTAATGGCTCAGCTTTCTTGGTACATGCTCAGATTTCAGCAGCATGGACTGGATGGCATACGATGAAGGGATAAACCTTGCTCATAATAGTGTTTTCAGTAAGTCTATCTTTTAGGTAAAGCCTGTAAATCTTGGCAATCTCTTTAGAGCTTACACTCTGCTATTAAATACAAACTCTGCTCCCAAGAGCCAAATTTTTAGTGGACTGCAGCCTATAGGGTTGGTTAGGTAATAAGATACTGCTGATATTTTTCAGAGCAAGGTGCACTTTTATTTTATTTATGAAGATAGAAAAACTGGTTGAGGGCTTAATCACAGCTGATAAATCATTTTAAGAAAGCCTATTAGAACCATATGCTTATTCCTTGTATTAATATGGTGTGTCTGTTTCTAGTCTAATAAGTCAGGGTCTCTTCCCCTCTTCCTTCCCCCTGCCTGGTGTGTGAACTATTTATCTGTTTAACTAATATTGCTTGCTTGGGGGCATTTCTCTCTTTAAGAGGTATCATTAATAAGAGGTGAACAGAGGAGAGAGAAATTCTCACTCTCCAGTGAGAATGGGAGAGCTGCACGTTTTTGGTAATCTTCGTTTAGGTGGAATTCCAGAGCAAAGATCCAAGAGCTGAAAACAGAAAACCTATCAATTAAGTACTGAAGAACCATGGCATGGCCTTCACTCAGCATAAGTTTGTCATTTTGGCCCAGGTGGTTGCAATCGTGAAGCTTGAGTGCTGTGAGGGGGTAGGTACGCAGACATTTTGGTTACCTCACCTTTCCCTCCCTCAGAAAGGGCTGCTGCAGGAACAGGTTCCATGGCCATCTAATGAGATCCACATTGGCAGTTATTTCATGCCAAGACCTATTTATTATTAATTGGTTGTTCACTTGCAGATCTTTCCTATTATTTATTGATTACACCTCTATGTATTTATTATTTTTCCAAAATCCAAATGCTAACAATTTTCTGATTTACTTTTTGCTTATAACTTTCTCTGCTGTCTAAGTGGACATAGAACTTGTTGCTGTTTTGAAATCTTCTAATGCTGACTGGGTTTCTTTCACGTTTTGCACATGGCAGTCATGTATTTATAAACCTCCGTAGGGACTCCTAAACCTTTACAGTTGGGTTTCTCCCAGTTCAGCCCCTTTTCTCCCTTGCTCCCCCAAGGCAGATTTTGTGTTTTTGGCATGAAGACAATGATGGTGATTGTTATATGCATAAAATATCTACATGCTATGAACTATGGGTAAAGGTTTTTTCAAATTTGTACCTCAAGCAAAATAAATTGGAAATTAGAAACATCCAAGAGGATAAGCGTATTTTAACTGTAAGTAGGAGTTCCTGATGTGAGTTCCTGGTAGCCTTAGCTGTTACAAAATGAGAAACTAGAAAGTAACTTTAAACCAATTGTGAGCGCCCTGTAGCATGACCCTTTTCCAGTACAGCACAAAATTACTAAAAGCTGCCATATTTGACCATATGATCTGAAGTCCTTCAGAGTAACCTAAGGAGTAGTGAAGAAGAAAAGCCAGAACAACTAAGAATGTGCCACAGTAGTTAATGATGGCTTCAGTTGGATGTATAACCTCATACTTCTCAGGAGCAGCTCCACTGGCTTTAATGGAATTTGTACTTTTTTTTTAGCCTATTGCAACTATACAAAGATCTGAAGCAAGAAAAAGCCTTTGCTCAGAGATGAGAAAAATATCTCTGTTCACGGAGAGATGTGAACCATCTAGTTACTTAGCTGATGTCCTGATGATATGTCAGGGCCTTTTAAAAAGACATACCAGGGATGCAAAATGTACATTTTAACTATTACACTGCTTTTTCTCACATGATTCTTTACAGAAGTTGCCAAATCCTTTTATCAAATAAATATCAGTTTGCTTTCTTCCTTGAAATGTGTGTGGCTTGCTCAGTCCCTGGGAGGACAACAGACATTAGTTTGCCATGTGAATGTACATGTCAAAGTGCAGGTCTGCCAGCCAGTCTGGGGCTGGGTAGGGAGAATGAACTCAGTGTTACAAACAGCCTCTTTTGAATTTCTACAACCTATTAGTCACAGCAAGCTGCCCTTATTGATTTTGGTAAGAGAGGTCACTTTTAATCCTCTAAAGTGGAGAGAGCTACATGCACTCTCCATAGCATAACATTAAAATTGACACAGCTCTGCATCACTTCTATGAAAATGCCCTAAACCTATATGGATTATTGCCGTGCTTTTCAATGGCTACAAGCTGCTAATAAGAGTGTGCTAACCCAGAATTTGTATAAAGTATCAAAGTACTTGATAAGGAAGGCACAGCAGAAAAAAAGCAGGGAATATATGATGACACTTTAAAAAAAAAAAAAAAAAAAAAAAAAAAAAAAAAAAAAGTGGTCCCTGCAGAAAGTGGACATTAGTCTTAAGAAAGTTTAATTTCTCCTTTAAAAAAATAATTAAAAATTAATAGAGAAGTTGAGATTATCATATAAAAGAATAAACAAGAACTGACCTTATTTTATGATTATGAGAAGAACATTTTCTGGTTGATGGCCCTTGCCAGTTTTGTTTATGTTCTTTAAAGAACAAACTCTTGGAATACAAAGAGAGTAGTCCCACTTGAATCCTAAGGGTGCCTCAAAATAAACAGCAGAGGTGAACTCTCAGCAGTTTTCTTTTTGATCTTTGTTATCCCTGTCCTGACCCTTTTTTCTGCCTAATGATTGTTTGCAGCATACTGTTATTAAGTGAAATCTTCTGGAGGGAAAAATATGCTCAGTGGGGATAGAAAAATTGTTGGGCTTCTGGAGAATTTTTTTTTTTCCTTTCTTTGGAATTCAGGAAAAAGACTACTGCCCCTCTTGATTTTAAGTCAGAAGTTATTTGGAAACTTTTTTTGCAAGTTATACTAATTTTCTGAGTCTCAGTAAATTTTAAGGCAACTCGTTACCTTGTCTTGTAAGCTTTGTTCTCCCTTTATATTTGTTGTGGCTTTTTTTTTTCTTTTCCCCCTCCTCCCATTATAGTGAAATGGATTTTATTTTGATTCTGTTCTGCAATGGCAAACAGCAGCTAGAATCATAGAATTGCTCGGGTTGGGAAAGGCCTCCAAGAGCATTATGTCCAACCTCAACCTAATATATACCATAATACCCTAACTCTAACAACCCACCGCTAAACCAAGAACCTGAGTACCACATTCAAACAGATTCTAAACACGTTCAGGGCTGGTGACTCAACCACTTCCCTGGAGAGCCTATTCTAGTGCTTAACAACCCATTCTGTAAACAAGTGTTTCCTGTTATCCAATCTGAACCTCCCCTGGCACAACTTGAGGCTATTTCCCCTAGTCACCTGTCACCAGTGAGAAGAGACCAACCCTGCTATCACTACAATCACCTTTCAGGTATTTGAAGAGAGCAAGCCTGTAGTGTTCCCTGGGGTTGCTGTGACCAAAATGCAGGACCTGATGTTTGTCCCTGTTGGAACACATACAGTTTACCTTGGTCCATCAGTCCAATCTATCTAGGTCCCTGTGTAGCACCCTTCTTCCCTCTGGCAGTTCAACACTCGCTCCCAGTTTGGTGTTGTAAGTTGATCTTTTCTGCTATGCATAATTTTCTAAAGCAGGAGTATTCTGATATCAACTGAATGAAGCTGCATTGCAGGTAGAAATGCCCAAGTTACAATCACAAAATGAATGACGTTCTACATACAAGCACGTTTTCCTCCTTTTCCCCCTAGAAAGCCTGAGAGATGGGTGAGTAAAAGCTTGTGATGCTGGTAAAAGCTTGTGATGCTGTTCACCTGTGAAGAGAAGACACAGGCTTGAAACTAATTGCTTCCTACTTAGAAAGGGAATTTCTAACCTGAAGAGGCAACTGCAAAGGAAGTGCAGTAAAAAATCCCAAACAAGCACAAAAATAGTTCATCACCTCCAACATGAAAAGATACTCATAAAGGGACTATGGCAGGCTCTGAGCCATACAGACTCTAAGTGTAAAAAGCATGTGATGATGGAGGCTCTTGACTTCCACGCCACAGCACCTTTCAGTAGGCTGAAAGTGCCCTGTAGTCATTAGCTACTTGGGCTGCTCAGCTCCTTATCAACAGATACTAGATGTGTGTGTGTGCAGTGTGGCTTGCCCTCTTACATTAAGAGATTTGTTTTTTCTTTTCTTCCTCCCTTGTTTGAGGTGAGATTTTTCTGTTTTGTTTTGTTCTCTGTTCTTGCTGTTGGGACAGAAAGGCCGCTGGCTGACTTTTGGCTTCACCACTCTCACTGAGAAGTGGTACAGCAATGGTACCTGGGAGAAAGCTGCCCCGACTGCTCATTTTGTGTGTTTCTATCTCCAGTGTTTTTTTTGTTTGTTTTTTTTGGGGGGGTCTCAGTCCTAATTTTTCTACCAATGGAAAAAATTAAATATATTACCTGTTCCTCCTTCTGATGGTAAAGTCTGGCTTTGGAGTCCTCCTTCATGTCCTAATGCTGTCTGGCATATGGGAGAGAGGAGACAGGAAAGCAGGGGTTGCTGCACGGGGAAAGGCGTGAAAAGTAGTACCAATCACCAGTACTCCTATGAAAGATTTATTCATGACCTGGTTAGGAAAACAGAGAGGAGCATTCACACTGAAGAAGAGGAAAAGCAACATCAATTAGGCAGATAGAGAGTTGGGAAATGTCCATGAAAATAAGAAATTTTAGGATGATTTGATGATGAAATTATGCCTCATGGAAATCAAGTCAGTTTTTCCTCTTAACATTGAAATAGAGATGTCAAGGGATGCAGCTCTCCAAGAGAAGAGATGGAGATGTTCAGCTGATGATAAATATTAGAATATTTTTCTCCTGAAAAAGAGGAATAAAGGATGTTATTGTTTCTCCTTTCAGTTGTTTTAAAATGTATTTGATTTTTCTCATGCTCCTATCTCTGAAGTCTTTGTGACACTTGGCATGTGCATATCTATGTAAGGCATTTTTTGCTAATGACAAGTAGTTACCATAGTGTTCTCATTTGTACTATTTTCTAGTAAGCTTGTGCGGATATGTATGTCAACATAGACATTTCAGGAAAACTAGGAAATCTGTTTTGTGCCTCCAAACATAAGTTCTTATTTTGTGGTTTACTGTTTGTCCTGAATCTTTTTCAGGTATGCTTTTCCTATCCCAATATATTTTCTTTGCTTCATCTATCTCAGCCAGCTAAATATGTATATAAATGCTTTTCTGAATAGAGGCCAAAGACCATCTACTTCAACAGTTCTTAAACATGTGGCTAACTTCAAGCATGTGTGTAGGGGCTTGTTGAATGGAGATAGTTTGCTGAATCAGGACTTTCCAATTTGCAAACAATCCTGTTCTAATGTATCTTTGTAACTGTCTCACATAGAATATAGGTAGCTTTTGTTACTTCAGCTCTGTAGGTGAAGAAAGTTGTAGTTCAGGTGACAATCATCTAAGGATAAAAATAATCTTTTGAATACTCTTCTGTTACAACTTTTTTTTTTGTATAAATCCCTTCTAATAAATAACTTATTTCCATTTGTGAAATACAATTAATTGTAATTTCATGTTGTGATTAAAAAACTTATTTCTCCAGTGAAGTAGAAATGGCCTGCTCCATTAAAAAAGAAATTTCTTTCAGCTTTCTTTTCTGGAGATTTTGTTTTCTAACAAAACATGACACAAAGGTGGTAGTATATCTGCATAATTATTGACCAAATCAATGTGAAGCACATATCCAGTCTTCTGAATACATAGATTTTTGTTGTATCCTCAGAAAGTACTTTTAAAGAACAATAAAACAAACATCCCAATGACTTTTTAATTCACTGGCATCCTTCTGTATGCAAATGGCATAAGGATGCTCTATGTCGTTTTGGTTTGTTTTCTCTGTCGAGGACCACAGGTAGTATGGGGTAGAAAACAGGTTCCACAAAGCAGATGCATCTGTTGGAAGATGAAGGCAAGGGAAAAGAGGCAATGAAGAAAATGTTTCAAAATACTTAGTATACGGTTAGCGATGGAGGGCTCAAATTGACTTCCTGATGGCAGTCTGGGTGAAAACAAGACAAAACCTTTTACTATTGTAGTTGAGTCAATTAATACAGTGTTTCGCAACACAGTGAATGTATTATTTATCTAAGATGGTAAGTCTTAAAAAATATAATTGGGCTTTCCTTCTCTTTTCTTGCTGCTTTTCAATATTCACTTCCTCACATTCCATCTTCAAAACGGTTAATCCGTATCCCCTTCTTGAATAGCATTATCGTGACAACACAGCAGTGAAAAGAACCAAGACTGCGGGACTTCTAACAATACCAGAGGAACAGGAATGCCCTGAAAAAAATGTGCTCTCATCCAGCTGCCCTTCATATTGTTGTCTCCCTATCCAATTTACTAGAGAATTTCCCACTGGCTCTTGGCTTGTTCCCAAATGAGAATGTAATCTTTTAAAGATTACACTCCATAATGGAGGGACAAGGAGCTCTTTATTAACTGGGATGGGGAGTCACTTGCTATTAGGAAAAGGAGAGGGATGGACTGTAGCAGTGTTTTGTGAGCTCTGCTTTCTGCCCCTTCTTGTCTCCTCAGTGATAGGATGGCAGACTGGGAGTGGGAAACTGCCACAGCTGCACTATAGAAAAAATAATTGAATGTAGGTTATGATTATGGCAATTACTTTTATAATGTGGGGGATTATACCATAACTACTACATTACATACATAATACATTACTAACCTAATACTACTGCATGTTTTGTTTTCTTCCTAAAAAAAAATTAAAGAATCTCTGCTTGTTCCAAAGTTGATGCATTTAAAGACTATTGACACAGTATAAAAGAACTGAGAAACTAAGGAGCTTGAAGTGCTGCCTGTAGAGGTACTGTTTGTATCAGATCCCTATCACTTTGTCTTCAATAAGCAGCTCTAGCTAGGCACCCTCACCTGCTTTTGCAGGGTAAAGTAATGTAATATTCCAGTAATTTAAATGCTCCCTCTCTCTGCTGTGAAACAGAGAGGCTTCTACTGCTTACAGTAAATTTAGTGGTGATTAAAAGTTTTACTTGTAATAGAAAATTTTAAAAGCTTTACGAAGGGGCCACATTTAGCTCATGTAGACTCACTGAACTGATTGGAAAAACCTCAGCAGCAAATTGTTTTCACACTATGCTTTGCTTTTACTGTGTATTTTAAAAGTGTGGTTTAATGCAGAGGACGTATGTACATAAGGTAGTTAGTGTTAGGTCACTTCCAGGATAGAGTGAATTTTGCTGAACGCGATAGAGACTACATGGTGTGATTAGCCCCTGCATCCATAGAAACTTGGTAGATGAGACTTTTTCATAGAGGTGGTACAGATATAGCCTTGTATGCACTGCTCGTGGTAGGAGTATAAGCTATGTTAATTACGCAGCAAGAGCAGTTTCCTTTTCTTCATCATCTGGAAAATGAGTAGAAAATTAAATTTTGGAGACATCAGAAATATATCACATGTTGGTCATTACCAGAAAATTAAGTGGTTTCATCGAAGTGGAAGATAGAATGTTCTGATTCTGAAGAGAAATGCAGGTGAACAGTATCTTTCTATAAATACATTAATTTTTTTATGTTATGTCCTAAGTGGTAACTTTTGTTGTATGTACACTTAAGTTTTCTCATGCTACTGTGCCTTACAAAAGTATCTGTTACTTCACAAAACTAGTTAATACATTGGGAAAGATGAGATGTACATTTATAAATCAACCCATTCTTCCTGCTTGCATTTTCTAATGAAGACCTACAGCTGTGGATAACAAGCTGAAGTCAAACAGGAATGGCCAGTTTACTGTTGTTTTTGTTAGGATGTGAAAATTTGGAGTGGAAGGCTATACCTTATTTATTATTTATTTTTAAATTATTTTTTATAATTATTTTTTGTTTCCTTTCTTCCTTGGAGTTTCTTGTACAGAAGAAATCTGATTCTATAGAACTCTTGAGTTGAATCTTTTCCTCACAGATTGAAGATCTGACTTGCACCACAAACAAATGGTTTGGCTCTGTGATGCAGACTTTCCTTTCTGATCTTACTGTTCATATGAGCTTGAAAGAGTTAAAAAAAAGATGTTAGTAAAAAGATGCTTTCAGTTATCTTCTGGAATGGAGAGTACTGAGCACTTTGCAAGAATTAAGAAGCTGCTATTTACAGGTGGTTTCAAAATTTTCTTGTGGTCTCAGCCTAGGCTTACGAGCATACTCCTCTAACTGTAAAGCAACTTTGTGGGTACCTTTTCATTCCCTCTCTTGGCTTAGTACTGCGTATGAAAGTGATATAAGGGCTTTTTAGGTTTGTTGCTTTGCACTAAATCTTCCCTGATAGGAACAGTTGCACAAGGAATCAACTTGTTTTCTTATATCCTTTATGCTCAGGCAACTTGGGACAGTTCTTGTCTCCTTTTAGAAGGAAGACAAAGAGCCAGAGGTCAGTATGGGCTTATTGCTTATCTGCCATTATGTTGCAAAATGCTAAATATAGCGACATATAAGCCCAACACGCAAACGGTACTTTTCACAGGCTGTCCAGAGGGAATTGTAACTGATAGAGTGGAGTGGTCCAGATATCTGAGGGCCATACTTCAGACTGATCAAGTAATTTCACCACTTCTTGCTCTTCATTGGCTTTGCTGACCTCTGCGTACCATGTGCTTAAGTACTTCTTAAAAGTCCTTATCAGAATATGGGTCAGGGTGTAAAATGCAGGCTGTAGTGCAACGTAAGCTGTTGTAAGTTGTAAAGTCAGTAATACAGATTTGTATGCACTTCTATATATGTCCAATCACTGTTAATAATAAAACAGTAACACCTGAGTGTGGTGGGGCCTTTTTTTTTTTTTGTTACCTTGTATTTAATTGCTATAAAGCCACAGGTGTGATATTTTTCAAGTTATATGAGAGGCATTCTAAGAGTACCTAGAGATACTAGTATGTTCAGGAGCCCTTATGGAGGTTGCGGTGATTTTCATGATGATGTGGATCCTAGAACATAAACTGAGCTGAAAGAAATTTTTTGTCTTTCTTTTCTGCAGACATCTTACTGAGATTGTTTTGGGGGCCAGAAGGAAATTTCTGTAAGAACGTCTAAGCTGTGTTTGGTGGCTTTTCTGTTCTCCCATTGAAATGTAATTTCGCTATAATTATTTTTAACACTTTCTATTTTTTCCTTTTGTATGTAAGTTTCTATGTAGTTACTGTTGAAATGAGCTTTAAAACCACAAGCACAACCTTTATTTACTAAAATATTTAGCTTTTAGTTTAGCCTGGCCAAAGATTGCGCACATCTGGGATAAAGTAGCCCAAAAATTAGCTTCTTTTTTTAATTCTTTGATATGCAACTGGTACTGCAAATAGACTTAGATTGCCATAAATATGAAGGAGAATGTGTTTCACAGAATCACAGAACTGTAGGGGTTGGAAGGGATCACTAGAGACCATTGAGTCCAACCCCCCCCCCCCCC
>VXAB01006289.1:610742-622826 GCA_013399175.1 Odontophorus gujanensis
TTTAACTGTTTTAGGAACCTGCCAGTTTTTATTTTTTATTTAACCTTAGTTTTCTTCCCCAGTTCCTGTGCTCCATTTGCTGGTGTTATGTGGGCAACGCACTTAGTTTTGCACTTAGGGTGGTTGGGATATTGCATGTCAGAAGTAGATGAAATAGTTGTGATGGTCTGGTGTGAGGATGTTTTCTATCTGTATTGATTTGAATAATGAGAAAATTGCTCAGTGCTGTTTCTGGGGAGACTTGATAACTTCTGTTTTGAGATTGTTTTTCTTTTTTGTCAGGATAGAATTCATGAAAGATCAGTAATTTTGACAGAATCTCTATATGATTAAAATCACTTTGAAATGAACTGTTGTTTGCCATATTCAGCCTATTATTTTCTTTATTGCTGTATCAGAAATTTGACAGTATTTCCCTTGAATTATTTGAAAAATATTTAAAGTTGGTGTTTGGGAAAGTAGAGGTAAATGATTTTTTGTGGAAAACAGAAAAAGTGCAGAAAGATGCTTTTGTCTTTATTTAGATTAATTGGATTCTTTTTCTCTCCCCCTCCCCCTCCCCCCCCCGAAAATACGTTCTGACATTAGAATTTTTATAATAGTCTGGAAAATGGGCTTTATGTATTATTGCTTTTAGGTCACAGACCTATTGATCTAAGAACATTCAGAGTAAACCTTAATGACTTGTCAGTTTGTATCAAAGTGGTATTTGCAGTTTTCATTAAACTTCATCATTAAAGAATCATAGGAGAATATAAGGTGGCTTCAGTTCAGAAACCAGCTCCAACAGTTTAGAAGCACAACAAACAGTCTGAAACTCAGAATATCCCATGGATAGTAACAGGTTGATCCATTTTCTTCATCCTGTGCCTGCAGGAGATGGGGATGTGTGATACAGGTGATGTCGTGAAATGGATGGATGTTTCTCTGGAAGAGTCATGGTTCAGCAGAAATGGGCTGCCTAGAGCCATGGGGTGTATTTTGCCTGTGCCTACACAGAAATCATTTCTCTGCTGTCTCTGCTGTGCTTGCCAGCAGGGCGTGTGTTCTTGTGGAGGGATGTGTAATTCTCTCCATGAGCACATGGAAGCATGACTTTAAGAAGTTTTTGGCCTTGAAAAAAAAAAAAAATCGCCTATCCAATATTAAATGGTTGCACGTGGGAGAAAAATGCTTAAATGTTCTCTTGATTGAAGCTAAAAGGAGAAATATTATGAAACTGTTGAGAAGTTAAGCTGATGATGATCTATTCCCTTTCCTCTTGTAGTTGGAAAGGTTGAGAATGAATACATCTAAGCTGTTTGCATATATTTGGTTTTTTTTCTTCATATTATTTTGATTTGAATTCTGCTGGAGAGTGCAGTATAGGCACACTGGCAAAGGGAGCATTTTATAAAAGTTCTTTAGTGCCATAATCCTAGTTTCTGCTTCAGCGGGAGTGGCTGGGAACTTTGGTGAGGTATGAAAATTGGTCCTAGAGGAAATAAATTCCCAGCTCCTGTCATTAGTGGCCTGTTCCCTGTGTGAACATTTAAGGCCAGTTGTAATAAAATGAATAATAGTAATAAACCCATATGACTTCTTCAAGGACAGTTGTGAAGGCCTCTGAGAAAACTCCAAATGTCATATTCTCTCAGAGTATGGACAGGCCTCAGGAGCATTAGAAGAGGGAGGAAAGCTCTGTGTCATGGCTCCTGTTGACATCTCCTCCCATCTGGTGTTCTGGGAGCTCCCCAGCTTGTAGGAACTCAGCCGTCATCTCAAGAGCTGGAAGAGAATGAAAAGAGCAGTTAAAGTGAGAGGTAATTCATGGATCTCTGGTGGAAAAGTGTGTAGAACTCCTTAAAGTAGCAGCAGCCTACTCAAATATCTGTTTAACTATGGCGTAAAGGTCTCTGTTTCAGTCAATCAATGCTGTTGAATTTTACCTTCTTCTATAAGGGCCAAAAGTCATGCCTGGACTAGCACGTCCATATCCTCTCAGAACTCATGTGATGCAGAAGACTGTTTCAATAATTTTGAAGATCATCTGCATCTTATGTGCAACGGACATAGTCTTGCTGTGTTGGTGATATAATGTCATTCTGCATGTCATGATCCATGTGACCAAATCAGACAGGCTTAGGGTCAGACCTGTTGTATGTTATCTTCCTGCCATCGTTCAGTGTGTAGGCCTTGTCATTTAGATATGAACTTGCTTGAACTTCTCTGCAAATTCACAAGCATCTCACCAGTGTAAATCATTCTGAGATTGCCAAATCCCGCTCCTGTGAATGCGAGAGTCATGTGGAGTTTGACATTTTGTTGGGAAACCTTACGCTTTCTCTTGGCAACTCTGTATATACTAAGTATATCTCCTACGCAATAACAACACTTGTATTACTAAGAAGAATGGACACGTGGATGCACTGACAAGTTTTCACTGTTTTTGCTTCCCGTGCATTCCAATTTCAGCCTACTTGCTGAAGAAATAGCGTATTGGAATTGGCTAAAATTTTGAGATAGATTACAAGCATATACTTGTGATGCTAGCAATTACAACGTCTTATATGCTATCAAAATTTTTCATACCTACATAATTCAAACCACTTACACTTTTGAGAGGTAAAATTACAGGTGAAAAAGGTAAAGAAAAGAAAATGGGAACACTGCATCTAGCAGCACAAGAATGTGAAATTAAGCAATTAAATTCTGCCAGTTTTGAATCCTGAAGTAGATGTGGCAGTAATTTTCTTTTGTGGTTTTTTTTTTTTTTTTCATCAGAAAACATGAGAGACATTTTTTATAGGAATGTGTTAGGTTGGGGGGGACTTAGTTTGGAAAAGATTCAGTATATCTAAGTTTATTCTACTACCTGATGGTCATAATATATTACTATGAAAATATATTGCTATGAAAAACTGTAGTTAAAGTCCTTGTTTCAAAGTGAATACTGGCTATCCGCCTGCTGGATCTGATTCATACTGTGTAAATTATTTACTAGAACAAGAGCTCAGATGAGCAAGTAATCTGACCATGTGGCTGTAGGCAGTCCCTTTGCTTCTTTATTTAAAATCAATCAGTAATCCATCAGTAAATCAACCTATCTATCTATTTATCTAAAAATGAATTGGGAGATAGGAGGATGACAGCTATGGATTCCATATGTAGATCCTTTATTTATTGTCTCCTTTTCCATGAAGGATGTCATTTGAAGGGTTTGCTCTTGTTTTGGTTCAAAATTCGATCTTTTGTTTAGATCTGGAATTCAATATATTATCTTGCTTGCCCCCTACATTTGAGTAGAGATTTGAGTTTCATTTTTCACCATTTTTTTGTATCACTATCTTGTGTTTTGTGTTTCCTATACACACTGGATCTTAGATTGGAATTTTTAATGAAATTTGATGTTTATTTTCAAATCTGAGTATTGCAATGGTCAAGTAGTGAGCCTTGGTGGCTAAGTGTAGATAATGTAGGTGTAAAGATGGTTGGTTCTTTTTTTTTCCTTATCTTCAGCCTTGCATAAGGTAGCAGTGGAAAGTTTCTTTTCCTCTTGCTGCTAAAAATTCACACGTTGATACCTGATAGGAAAAAAAATGCTATCAAGATTGCCATATTTTTCATATGCATACACTGTGGGTTATCTCTGGCTTGAGATTTTTGTTTGTTTTTAAATACAGGCCAAGTCAAACCCTGCAGTTTAGCAACAGTGTGTATTGTGTATGTAGGGATAATGGAATACAAGTTTTATTCCAGAGTTCCTTCCTTAGTATCATCCAGTTCTCCTGTGGCTTGTCCATTTTGTAGATAGGAATTATCTGTGATTTTTTTTCCTAAGAGCTTTTGAAGGACTCTAAGTTACCTGAAGCAAAGGTTGCACATGTGGAAATACAGTGCTATTATTCTAGACCTTTAGAATATTATTGCTCTACAAAATATATGTAGGCTATTAGAAATGGCTGTTTCATGATGTACTACGTACTGCTTGTTACTTCAGGACTATAAAGCTTGATCTGCTTGTCAGTCTAAGCAGACCTAGTACACAGTAAACAACCCACACAGTAAATCAAAGTGCCATGCACTCACCATAGAAGTCATTTTCAAACAAAACATATATCACATTCAGTCAAAAGAATGTGTGTTAAATGTCCCCCTTATAAATCATAAGTCAGAATCAGAGAAGAGTGATTAGTCAACTTGCAGGTATTTTTCCATTTACATTGCCCAGTAAAAGTAAATAGTTATTTTTCATTGCTTTATAGCTCTTTATTACAAAAATATGTATTGATTTGGGGTTTGCTAGGAGTCAATAACTTCTCATACTGTGTTTTTTTCAGATTTCTAGTTGTTGTCTGATAGCACTCAAAAACAATATACATTTTTTACCACAATCTCCCTTTTTCCTTCTTTCCACAGAATATCTCCATGCATAACACGGTTGGAGGAGCAATGGCAGGACCTGGATCTCACCAGCTGACAAGTACTAGGATGCCAAACCATGACACCAGTGTTGTGATTCAACAAGCCATGCCATCTCCACAGTCCAGTTCTGTCATTACACAAGCACCTTCCACAAATCGACAGATTGGGTAAGTCTGTTCTCTTCTGTTGATTTCTCTGTTTTTCTGGATCCAGCATATGCTTGCAGGACCAGATGCTGCCCTCTTGGTTTCTCAGGAGTTTACACTTGATCCTGCCAGCATACAGCAAGAATCACTTTAATATACATTCCTGTGGGGAAATGGCCATAATACAACATCTACTCCAGATCTGTCACTTTGGTTCAACAGGGACAGGGTGCTGTACTTGTAGGAAAGTCCTGCTTACAGTCAAAGTTCCTGTTCCTACAACTGTTCTGGGAAGGCACACACAGAATTTCTGAAGCTCATAATCTCACTTCTTTCAGCAGTTCTGGGTGTAGGTACTTCGTGTATATGAAGAGGGCTACCAGAAAAAAATTAAAAAGTTCATTAGAATAAACAGAGTTTGGCACAAAGACCTCTGTGAACAGTTGTTCAACGTGCAACTATGGATCTGAATTTATTCCCACAAATTGACAGTATGGATGCTGACTGTATTGGCTTGAATGTCTACTTCCAGTAGACATGAGGTCTTCATAAATCATGATAATTTGCTTTAAATTATACAGAAACTGCCCAGACAGTTTGAGGGTATGTTTTTTTTTTTGTCACAGAATTCTAAGAATTTAGACTTTTTTATGCATGAAAACATATGGATAAAAAGATAAATCAGTGGACTGAGAATGAGGTAGCAGTCTAGATTCATTAACTGTCATTTGTAACTTGGTCACATCCATTATATGATAAGTGCAAAAGCAGTCTCCATCCCCAGTCATTGTCTGAATAATTGATGAGCAACTTGCTGTTTCTTTGGAGTAAGACTGAAAAATGAAATCCTGGATTGAAATCTCAAAGTCCAGTTATTCTTCAGTTTTCTTTTAAGGTTCTCTATGGCTGGAGCAGAATATAGACCTCAGACTCCTCATCTCCCAGTGCCTTATGGCATGGAAGGCTGTGGCACTGACTGCTCCAGAAGTGTTGCACACACAACATTCCCATCCAGCATGCCAGTGCTCTTGGCAAGGCTCTTTTACTTCCCCTTTTCCTACTGTTTCAGGATTCAGTTATTAATATAGAAATCAGTATGGGCGTGGTAAAAAATATCTGATAGTTGTATCTTGGTACATATTATGTACCAACAAAACACTGTGTTCGCTGCAATATCTTTTACTTGTGAAACCAAAAGTTATTATCTTAAGCATGTCCTGGTCTGTTTGAAGATGGGCTGATGGAGGGGAGGAGTAAGAAACAGCTTCTTTTCCAGTTTTAGAAATAAAAACAGCTCATTCCATTATCTGGGTTAAGGCTGATAAAGCTCTTGTTCTAATTGTGAATTAATAGGCCTAGTGGTAATAGTGATCCTAATTAAAAACACAACAAGAATAAAACCCAACCAATTTTTAATGCTCAATAATGAGGTGTTTTATATGAGACTTTGTTTGGCTTCCAAACAATTGTTTCTATATAATGAGAAAAAAACTGCATGTGGTTTTGCAAGACCCTGCCAGTCAGGTTTTAGGATTGCATTGTTTCAGGGCCATGGTGATTAGAATCTCCAGAGCTGGAAGGATTGAGGATAAAAAAGCCTGTTTCCTAGTCAGTGGTGAGCGTCTCGTTTGGGAAACTTTTGTCATGGCATATCTTAATTCTCCATGTGACTGATTCCCACAAATGTTTCCGAATTCTGAGTCTGAAGCTGCTCTATTAGGAGGTGACTGTCAGCGTTTTAGTCTCTGTGTGAGCTGGTGTGTGAATGAAACTTATGCTATGACCTCCAGCACCCTCCCATCCTCATTCTTCCCTCTTCCTAGGAGGTTTTCCTTTTTATTTTATTTTTATTTTTTATTTTCATGGTGTGTCCTAGGAGAAAATCGCTACATTTTGGACTTCATCTACTTGCCAAACTGAGCATCCCTGTTTGTCTTCTTTTCCTTCAGTCTTTTCCCTGTGGTGTCTGTTTTATTTATTCAAAGAACATATCTTGTCATTTCCATTTATCTTCATCTTACCCTTCTAAATGTGCTAAGAATTATATCTAGGAATCATTGTGAGGAATACGGGCTTGACAATAGTTCCAATATTAGGCAACTGAAGATAAAACCAGATGTATTCAGAAAACGTTTGAGTTCTGCAAAGTTTGGTGGTTTAATTTGTTCTTTAAAAGTTTATTATTATTATTTTATTTTTTATTTTTTTTTAACAAGCCTAAATTCTGAGGTGCTCAAATAAGTGATTTTGGGTTGGATTCTCCCTCTTTTTTGAGACATCTGAAGTTGCCCCAAAAGGTAGATGAGTCTTTACCATGGAGAATTGTGCCAGGGAATAGCCATTTTAATGAGCAATAAAAACAGCAGAGAGCAACTGGAGCACTGAGTTCTGTAGGAGCAGGATTAAGCCCTAAAGGTTATACAGAACCATCTTGTAGCAATATTCTGATTTTTATCACAACCACAAATATTTTAATGTCAGACTATGGCCAAGCCACCTGCAAATGTTTGTGATGGCCTTACTCCAATGAAAACAGGGAACTGCAATGAAAGTCTTCATTGAGACCCTGCTCATAGGCTGTGCTCCAGTAACAGAGAATGGGACCCACCTGTGCCCCCACACAGCTCACTTCACAAAGGAGGAGTGGGAGAGTTTGCAGCAGCTGACGTTCCTGAGGGATGTCATTTTTCCCTTCCTCTCCATACCTCTTTCTTTCCTGTCTTCTACTCTGACTCTGAGGGATTGCATATAGAATGAGATATTGACACAAGGCATGGGAAAACATGACAGAATGAGTGCTGTTGGGCAAGCCTTACTGGCACAGCACATATACACACATTGTTTCAGGTATTAAGCTTCAGCTACTACTGAGCAGGCATCCAGCCAGATTAATCAGAAAAAGGGAAGACCATGAAGAGCAATAACTTAAAAAATAAGACAGGGTGCAGTCCCACTTTCCTCTGATATACCATGTACCTGATTGAGAGCAAGCGGGGGATAGGCAAAAAGGTCTGAGATAGTATTGACACAGTGAGGCAGCCTCCTGGCCACCCCTCCTCCTTTCCCCTCCAAATTTTTAGCATGTGGGAGGAATGCTGCAACTAGTAACTACTTGTGCTGATGAAAAATCAGTTGAGGAACACTTAGCAGTGAAGGGTGTCTCTGGCTGATTAATAGCACATCTTTTGGAGATAAGATACATGGAGGAAAAGCAGTAAGGCATATGTATGAAGGGGAGAAAAAAATGATATAAGACATGCATTTGTCAAAGGTATAGAAAAGCAGATAAGCTAATTCAGCTCGAGATTCAGTGGTGTGTATGATAGCTGTGTTTGTCTCTCTTTAAAAAAAGAAACAACTAATTCTTTTCAGTGACAAAGCATTCAGCAATGGATCTGAAAATATGGTCAGACAAATTAGCCAACACAGCACTCAGGTTGTTTTATATGAGCATACCTTTTGATAGGTAGGGTGTCTTTTGTAAACCAATGAGGGCTATCTTGGTTGTTGCAGCCTAACAGCTCAGCTTTCCTGGGGAAAGTAAACTGCTGCTGTTTTTCAAGTTAGTAGCAGACATAACAACTAGTAATCATTCCAGCTTGAAACACATTGGTACAGCTCTATAGCTGAAAGGAAACGCAGGAGGTTTCATGGTTGTCAGAGATCCAGAAAGTTGTTAACACTGTACTTAAGGCAGAGGGAGATGTGAGTCCAGCTTCAGTGAACTTAAGGCTCCAAAGTGGACATAGAGCATTTACCATGTGATGCAGATTATCTGTTTTCAGAGTGTTGCAGAGCATTTTAATCAAGATAAGATGGTCTTTTGGCACAGCATCAGAAGGAAAAAATTGCAACCACATTTGATGAAATGCAAGCAGGTAGGAGAAGGCAATAAGAGGAACTTGAGAGATGTCTTTGGTTCCTTTATGTACTGAAGAATATGGTACCAATGGGAGGGGAGCCTTTCAGTCCCCATGTGCAGTACAGATTTTAACACCTATGCATTTCCTTCCTGTTCTCCTCTCACATGCTCCCATACATCTCTCTTTTTTTCCAGTTTATAATCCCAGAAAGCCTGGGATAAGTGCCTCTGTTTCAATTCATGTATGTGAACTGAAGCACCATAGTATGTTGTGAGATGAGAACAAGTAGGGAGAGATGAAGTACTAAAAGTTCTCTTGACTATTTGATCAAGTCCTTTGTTATGACAGTTGAAGAACAGCCAGCAGATCAATAAAAGGGGAGGAAAAGGGAGAAGTGGGAAAGGAAAGCATCTAACAGTATAATTCTGTCCAAGAATGTATATACATTTGTCTTTGTACTGAAGCATGAAGCTATATTCCCTATTTCAGTGCTTCTGCTTCTGTTTGTTTATGCCAGTAAACATTTTTTTTATAGTTCCTCTTATTGCCCTGACCTCAGCCAACCTTAACATGGAGTCCTATCACACCACATGTGCACAACAGCCACAAAACTGTGAAGCCCAGGTAAATTTCTTAGGAAATTATTACAGTTGAGCCATTCACAGAAACAAATAGTCTCCTAACTGTCTCCTCCTGGCTAGTCAGCAGTGGTGTGGGAGAAAACTTAGTCTGATAGATAGATCCTTTTAAGCTATTTCTTCCCTTTTGGTTAGCTGTTGTCTAGGGCCACATGTTTACCTGTACACTTAGCTGTACTGATTTGTTCCCCGGCTTCCCCTGCTGTTATTTGCATTGACATGTTCAGGAGCTGCTGACTCAATCTCTCCTGACACTGCTGAGTCAGGAGGAAAAAGGAAAAACATCACCAGTGTTTCAGACACAGCACAAAGGGGTGATTGTTAATGACATCTCCTATATGCCAAAGCGCATTCTCCTGTGCCCTCCCAAAAACTGTTTCTTGCTGTAAGGACTGGGGAGAGGTTGGAAGTACTGACATATATCAAGTTGACTTTCAGGGGACTGAAAGGAGGGTCATTAGCTGTGTAATGAATAGCCTGTCAGCCAGGAATGGAGGCAGTTTAGTGTGCTTCTTATTTTACTTTTGAAATTAACTCTTATTGTGGAAGTTACACACTTGTTATATAAATTTATTAATGCATCAGGTATGGCATGTCTTGTACCTCCTATTTAACAGAAGTCCTAAGCTTATTAGAAATATTACTTGCTCATAGCAACAATAAAAACCGTGTCAAGGATATTGTATTACTTCCTGGCTGTTGACACTTTGTATTAATATATTTTGTTGTGGAGGGAAAGTAGACATCTCCCTCTTCTGATGGTTGTTGCAGATGGGTTGTAGATGACATGTTCTAGAGAATTTCTATATTATTGTTTTCTAAGAAATGGATCATGAAAGTTTGTCCAACCTAAGAACCATAGGAGAGCAAGGTCAGAATAGGTGACTGTTCCCATAACTGTGCCTGAACAGAAATACTAAGCTTTCACAGACACAGATTGACTCTTGCATCAGGGTAAATCATGGAATCATAGGATGGTTTAGATTAGAAGGGTCCTTAAAAATCACCCAGTTCCAGCCTCCTTCTGTGGCAGGGTTGCCACCCACTGGATCAGGCTGCCCAGGGCCCAATCTAACCTGACCTTGAGTGCTTCTAGGGATGGAGCATCCACAGCTTCTCTGGGCAGCATGTGCCAGGGCCTCACTGCCCTCTGAGTAAAGAATTTTTTTTCTATCAGCTAACCTAAACCTCCTCTGTTTTAGTTTGAAGACATTACTCCTTGATCTATCACTATCAGACCATGTAAAAAAGCGCTTCCACTCCTGGATATAAGCTCCCTTCAAGTACTAGAAGAGGGCAATGAGACTTCCCTATTCCAAGCTAAGTACACCCAGCTCCCTCAGCTGTTCTTCGTAGGGGAGAAGTTCCAGCCCTTAAGATAGGACTTCATATATAAGACTTAAATATGATTTACAGAGAATAAAGCATTGATTGCTTAGTTTTAGTGGTTAGTATCTCTTATGTACATACCTCCAGTATACATATATATATATTATACACAGTATATAAATCTTCTTTAAAGGTGTCATCAAAATTTATAGTCAGATATTCTGATTTATATGACTCTTTGAACTGAAACAGATGTAAAATCATTTTTGGTTAGAAGAGGATCTCAGAGTTGCAGTGGGTTTGATGCAACACATCAAGCTTTCCTAGACCAGAAACGATCATTAGAGTTCTGTGCAGCCAAATCACATAGCTCTGCTCTTCATCACAAGTTTGCACTTAACATGCCCTGATGCGTGGTTCCAGTGTGTGTTTTATCCAAGTGTCAGCATGTTTGACAGGTGACTAAGCTGCAATAAAACACCAACTAAAACAATACAGTCCTTGTTTGGTGTAAGGGTTTATTTTCTTTATATTAAGAGAATAATGTTCAAGTTCCAGAGAAAAAATCAGCTTTAGAGATGCTCCCTCGTACCACGTCACTTCAGAGAAAGGGCTTAATTAGTGGAGGTAGAAAAATGACTATAATGAGCAACTAAAATGTGAAACACGTTATGTACAAACAACTATGAAAAAATGTCATTGCTCACTAACAGGTGATAGCTGTGTCTGCTTCAATAAGGGAATTGGCTTTGATGTGGTAAATGGAAACCTCTATTTTAAATGCTTTGTCTTGTCAGTGCACTTATGAATGCTTTCAAAGGGATATGAAACAGTGAAAAACTGTTAATGATTATTTTTTTCTTTTTGTAGCTAAAAGTTGGCTAAAGAACAATAACAAGTATCTGTGGGCAAACACAGAAATTGTAGACTATGTACTAGCTTTATGGAGACAATTTTGCTGCCTGTGAAAGTAGACCTCTCTATTAATTGATGAGTTGAGTTTAGAAATTAATGGTATGGTACATATTTTGAGCAATGTTTAGGAACAGTCTCCCAGATCAGCAAGAAAGTGGTGATTAGGTAGAACCAGCAGGTAGACTGAAAAGTGTTCACTTTGAGTGCAGGAAGAGTGTTTCTCGGAATAGGAAATAAATTAGAGAATGTGCTTTAGAAACATCTACTGTTATGAGCATCTGTATTCTGCCAACAGAGACCTTTATTCTGAGCTCATAGAAATGAAGTGGAATTTTGCCAGTGAAAAAAAAGAGAGTTATGTTAGTCCAGTTGTAGGATCCAGGTCCTAATTGGTTTATGAAATGAAGGGGGCAATCTTTGAGCTATTACCAGCTTCCTCTGCTGTAAGTGAAGTGAATCGCAGCTGTTCTGATAGGGTCCATAAAAACTTGGCAAGGTTTTCAGTGGACAATTCTCCAAATGAGCAAAATCCAAATCTCTAGCTTATTTGACAGTCTCTAGAGAATTGTATATACTTCCTGGGGAATTCTGATTTATATTTATAATATTTTTATTTAATTCATTAACCATAGCATCCAGGCTGACTAAACGTCAGGACACCGAGTAACGTTCTTGGTTTTAGCTCTACAAATTGAGACACAGCATGTGTACATATCAAAAGTTAGATATAAGAAAAAGATTGTGCATGTTGTTTCTTTTCTTCCTTTCCTTGCTCTTTTTTTTTTTTTA